>JBBPBX010003991.1:7351-23740 GCA_038048925.1 Garcialebias charrua
AATAAAAAAACATCAGAGCCACAGTTTGAGCATTAAACGGAGTAACTTTTAAAGTGTGCTGGTGTTCTCAGTCATTCAGTACTGGAATAGTAAATCCTCCCAACAAAGGGTAAAACAACAAAACAACTGGTCTTTTATTTTGTAGTTGAAGATGTTTTGCTTTCAATCTGAGAAGCTTTCTTAATTTAAAAAAGCCTGGAGAGCTCGGAACGCCACACTCTTAAAAAAAAAAGTTATTTATTAACCTTCATAGAACCAGACAAATACTATTGAGATCACACTTCTTTTCTGCAAAGGAGGCCTGGACCTGAAGGCAGCTGAACATGTACAATATGTTTTTTTTCTCCTGCAGGATTCTCAATAATCCAGGTGGTGTCAGGTCCACTGGATGGATTCTTCTTTGTTGAAAAGTTTTGTTTTTCATCCAAAAGACTTCTTGAGTCTGAGGAGCTGCAACAAACTCAGTTTTATAAATAGCACCTTCACATGTGTTTCTTAGCACAATGTGAGAGTTGATATGTGTGAAACAAACGGCTACTCTATCTCATTGTGTTTGAAAATCTTCACATCTTCTGTCCACACAGAACCATCAGTGTTAAGAAAAAATCTCTTTGGAAAGAGCTGTTTTAGCTGTTTATTGGCAAAGGCTTATTGTCAGGTTTAGTAGGAGGCAGGAAGCCAGAATGCAATCTTCACATGCTAAAACACCCCTGACTTCCATCTTGAACCAGGCAAAAGCACCTACTCCTACTCCGCTCCTGTTTCCTGGAACACCTTAAAGACCTGAAGCTCTCAACCTTGACCTCTCTAAGTGGCTTCAAACACCTGCTAAGTTCATGACAAAAACTAATGCAGACATGTTCCTCTTTTTAGTTTTCTACATCACTTTACGTTGTGGCTGTTTTTGTTTTATTTTTTTAAATATACATTTCTTTCCTTTATGTTTCTCAATCTAAATGATTTATTTTATGATTGTCGACTGCTGTCATCATTCTTTGTTAAAATTCTTGTAAATGAGTCCTCGAGGCTCAATGAGATTAACCTGCATAAATAAAGGTTGGATGAAAAAAAAATCCATCCATCCATCCATCCATCATCTTTACCCGCTTCTTCCTTTTCAGGTCATCAGCTATCACTGTGTGAGAGGCAGGGGACACCCTGGACAGGTCTTCAGTCCATCAGGGACACACGAGTTAAACAACCATTCACTCTCTCACTCACACCTAGAGACAATTTAGAGTTACTAATCAGCCTAACATGCATGTTTTTGGTCTGTGGGTGGAAACCCACATATGCATGGACAGAACCTACAAACTCCACCCAGAAAGGTCCCGGGCTGAGCAACAGCTCTACCAACTGTGACATCATGCTACCCCACCCCTGACTTATTCATTATAAAAAGTCAAAAATTAAACACTGATAAGGCAGCAACAACTTAAGGGAAAAACCACAAGGAACACAAGGAGGAAACCAGACTGTGGCATTATAACCAACGATTACTTGTAGTGAGAAATAAACATATAAGGTTGAGGAAAAGGGAGCTGAGGAAAGAATGAAAGTTTGGGCCAAACGAGACAGGGTGCAGGTGTAAGTGATGTGGCAGGACTGAGGAGCAGGATCTGACCTGGGGAGGAGAGACTGGCCTTTAGGAACTGAAAGACATGGCCTCAAGTGAACAACCTAAAGACAACAATTACAAAAATAACCCTCACAATAAAGAATATCATTATGTATAAGTAATATTTAAAAAATATATAAACCAAGACTAGTAAAAATACAGATCCTGACACTTATAAAACATGTTGCCAGATAAAACAAAGATGAAAACTTAAAAACTGTTTTAGACATTTAAAAGTGCTGCACACAGTACTATACCAGGAAGGATTGTTGATTTTATTTAATTTTTTGTCATATTTTGATACAAACATTACAACTTTTGGACAAAACAAACAAAATACCCCACCAAAAAAAACAACAACAAAAAAACCTGCAATAATGTTTTTATTTAAATGATCTCTAATTGTCAGCCAATGAGGTTCCACTGAAAGCAACAGTGTTGCGTTTTAATAATTAATGTGATTTGGGGACTTGTCCTACTTTTGAAAACCAGGATGTTTTAGACTTTGTACTGTCTAGTATGACAAATGAAAAAAATAATAATCTTTTGCAAGCTTCTTTCATAAAATACATAAAATATGACTGGAAATCAAGTTTAAGCATCTTTTAAAATCAACCAGGACAAATGAAATGCATGCATTTGGAAGGTTTATGCTCTTTTAACAACCACATGAAATGAAAAATATTAATTAGCCTACCCCTGGATTTAGTTTGCTGAATAGTTGTTTAGGCGTCAGCTATCTATGCAATGCCTGGTAACATATTTTCATCTAAACTCCCTTCCTCCATCTTGATGGATGATAAAAGATAGTACACTGCTGCACTGGCAAACTGTAACTAATCAAGTCCGATTAGTTTCTTGGCTTAGAAGAGGTGTTAAATGGAAAGAGAGAGAGAGTGAGGGAGAAGCAGGCTTGGCAACGACGATGGAGAAAATGATTTTAGGGAATGGATTTGTTTACAGACAGAGTGGAGCAGCTTGATGACAAAGCCACCAGCAGATGGAGCTGAGTTCCTCTCAGACTCTGCCAAAAGGAGAAGCTGTGTGAACAGCCCTGGTAGAGATTTATTTATTTATATTTTATTTTTTTATTTGGAAATGTTAATATATATGTGCGTGTTTGTTGTCCCAACCCAAAAAAAGATATTCTTTTGAAAGCAGAGAACTTTTCCCTCTTTGAGCTTCTTCCTTCTTGTGGAGGTCAGAGTTGGGCTGGATCAGAAAGTCCAAGGCTGACCTCCTCCATGACGTCTGCGAGACCCTGAACTGGTGAGGCTGCGTTTGAGAATTCATTTTGAACACCACAATCAAAGAACTGTCATTTGTCTTTGCCTCATATTCTACCTCCCTTGTCTCGACCACCATGCCTTTACTTTTTCCTCCTTCTTAAGTTTGCCCTCTGGCCTTGAGGGGCATCTGCGCCCCTCCTCATTCTCCATATGCCTCATGCCTTTAAGCATGCACCCCAAGTCTGGAGCGGATCACTTATTCATCACCAACATGAATTACCAATTTGATATTTTCCGGTTCAGCCCTTTCTTGACCTGCTTCTGGTTCTGCTCGTACATTATGCTAACACACAAAGCAAAATCTGACGATTCCCAACACTCTCCAGCTCTCTACCAAGTTTAATGAAGCATGACTAAATAGATTTTGTGTGATTTTAGTCAAATGTCAAACTTCTACCGGCTGTTGGCTCGGTGAAAAACGAAAGACATGCAATTAAAATGAATGTTCGGAGCCAAGGCTGTGATGTGAAATACATTTCTCTTTCACCTTTTGTTTTAATTCTCAAAATGACAAAATGTAACAAATAATCTAACAATCTTTGTGCAGAATTCTGATCAGCTGTTTTGTGATCGTGATGAAAAAAATACAAAAAAATAAAAAAGTTATTTATGAAAAAAGCTAACTTTTACATTTATCATGGATGATTTGCTAATTGAATTTCTTTGAGTCTTCTGAGTAGTGACTCAGACCTATAGACTGATTGATTGATTGATTGATTGATTATTGTAGCTAAATAATAATAACATTAGTAAGACATGGCAGGCACATCTGTGGGCACCACATTATTACTACATTTACTCTCTTTTCTCAACAGGGTTGCCTTTCATGGCAGCAGTGGTTTTTCTGTACAACATCTGCAGACCCTGAAGGAAGGTGACAAGAATGTTACGCTACGAGTTGACCAAACCAGTGTTTTTCAAAGTGGGGGCCACGGCACCGGGGGGGCACTACAGTAAAGCAAATATAAAAAAATAGCAATAATAAAAATTGTCAACTAGGACAATCTGTATCTGTCCTTTCCAGATAAACACACTTGAGAGCGAGGTTAGATTTATTTTATTTTGGCCTTCTGGCCAACAGTTTGTTGGAAAGTTTTTTTTTTTTCCTAGTAGGAATATAATACAGTGTTTAAAACATGGTAGTTAACATTTTTATGCTCAGCAGCTGTAATAATTAATTGAATATAGTGAATAAAAGTGAAAACATTCTTAAAGTTGATGTTTCTTTACATATTTTGTAGCATTGTTTGTGGGTTTGTGAGCAGGGCCTCGGCCAGAAGCTAATGCTGTTTGGGGGACCATGGCATGGAAAAGTTTGGGAACCCCTGGACTAAATAACACAAAGGGAATGACAATATTTTTTCTTTAATAGCCTAATATATTAATTAACTGGAGACACATGTAACTTATGGAGAGAAAATATGAATTTTATTGCAGAAATTGCAGCCCAAGTACTGATCAGCAGCAAGCCCAGCTCTAAGTGTCATGTCATCACTTTTCTTTTCTTTCTCTTTGTTTAATAACTAGCATGTTATGGGCCAAAAACACAATCAAATTAGTTTCACAAATCAGCCATTGGTTATATTGATTTCTAAAGATTAGCATTAATCATTGAAACCCCTAATTTGGTTGAGTTTTACTCACTTTTAACTTCAGATATTTCTACAACTTCCATGAGCCATCTGTCAGTTGTTATTTACAAGTTAGAAAATATTTTTCACCCACCAGATGGCCAACGGATGTTTTCACCTAGCTGACCCCAAATCACACTTTATAGATTTCTGTGCCTGATTTCTATCTTTAATTCTAATTCCAGACTACAATATAACTGTTTCTGTTTCATTGTCTCATACATTAAATTTCTTTTCAAAGTTAAATAGACAATATTTCAAACCTTTGTCAAATTCCGGTATGAAGAATGAACTGTTAAACCTTTCTGCGTTTTTTTGATATTTACATTTAATAATCATTTTTGATGTACATATATATTTTAGGCAAAATAATATGGGGAAAAAAAACGGTGAAGAAGCTTAATGTGCAAAAATGTATATTGAAAAAGTTTTCAACTACTATTTGCTACAAGTTTCATACGTGTGTTAAAATCCCTTTAACCGGGAGGGAGTTGGGTGAGTTTAACACATTTTCTTCAAAGCCATAAGTAGCAGATGCTGGTGAAGATTCTCAGTCGTCCAGGACATGATAAAATCAAAAAAGGCGTTCAATACAGGATCAACTGGACTTTATTTGTTGCAGAAAACGTTTCGACTTCTGTCCAGAAGTCTTTTTCAATTCTGAATGAATGGAAGCTGTGAGAACGAGAAGTTTTATACAAGCCACGCACCAACATATGAAATTGGAAACTGAAATAACACCACAAAATACCTAACATGCCCATTCTATTTAAATTGACAAAACAACACATCACACCTGGGGGTTTGTAACACATACATGTAAATTGAAAGATCACACCTTAACAGTAGGAGGTTCCCTTGAGGTCTCTGGTAGAAGACACAAAACTGTATGTAAATTGACAAAAAACACCTCCCAAACAACAACAGAGGCTACTCAGAGAAACTTTGTTAGTCTAATTTACAGACAAGACATCCCTGCTCCCATCCAGTGTAAAACGTTTCGGAATCAAATCCAAAACTGAGTTATAAGTCTTAGAAAGTTGAAATCTCAGACCTCCTCCTCTGTTAAGAGAAGGTTTTTCTCTCTTAACATACAAAGCTTCCTTCACCCCCCTCTCAAACCATCTGTGCTCTCGGTCCAAAATTTGAACATTCTGGTCCTCAAATGAGTGACCCTTGTCCGTGAGGTGGAGGTGAACAGCTGAGTTTTGTCCAGAGGAGGTAGCTCTCCTATGTTGAGACATTCTTTTGTGGATAGGTTGCTTCGTTTCTCCGATGTAACGGTCTGAGCAGACTTCGCTGCACTGGACTGCATAAACCACACCACTCTGTTTGTGTGTGGGGGTTTGGTCTTTAGGGTGGACCAACCTCTGTCTGAGAGTCCTGCTAGGTTTGAAATGTACTGGGATGTTGTGTTTGTTGAAAATCCTTCTGAAATTCTCTGAGACTCCAGCAACATAAGGAATGACAATGTTTTTCCGTCTGTTAGACTTTTTCTGTTCATTATTGTGTTTAACAGATTTCCTTGCTGACTTGACAAAAGCCCAGTTGGGATATCCACATGTTTGCAGAGATTTTTTGATGTGTTTCTGTTCCTTTTCCTTCCCTTCTGTCTTCGTGGGGATGTGTTCTGCCCGATGCTGTAAAGTTCTGATGACAGAAAGTTTGTGCTCCAGTGGATGGTGAGAGTCGAACAGGAGATATTGGTCTGTGTGGGTTGGTTTTCTGTAAACTTCAATGTTGAGACTGTCATCTCCCTCCATATGCACCAAACAGTCCAAAAAAGGCAGCTTATTGTCGTTAGCATCCTCTCTGGTGAACTTGATGTTGTTATCAACAGAGTTAATGTGTCTGGTGAACGCTTCCACCTCCCTGGCTTGGATTTTGACACAGGTATCATCCACGTATCTGAACCAATGGCTTGGAGTTGTCCCCTCATAGGAGTTTAGGGCTCTCTGTTCCACTTCCTCCATGTAGAGGTTTGCAACAATGGGTGACACTGGAGATCCCATGGCACAGCCGTGCTTCTGTCTGTAAAAACTGTCATTGAACTTGAAATAAGTGGTGGAGAGGCAGAGATCCAGCAGGGTGCAGATGTGGTCTGGGGTTAAGTTGGTCCTTTTGTCCAAATCCTTGTCCTGTAGAAGTCTTTTTTTGACAGTTTCTATTGCTTCAGAAATGGGTATGCATGTGAACAGGGAAGTCACATCATATGATACAAGAGTTTCTCCCGGGGTCAGCTTCAAATGTTGAACTTTGTTGGTGAAATCAATGGAGTTTTTAATATGATGAGGTGTGTTTCCAACCAGAGGAGCTAAAATACCAGCCAGATGTTTAGCAACATTGTATGTCACTGAGTTCATGCTGCTCACGATGGGTCTGAGAGGTGTACCTTCTTTGTGTATTTTTGGAAGTCCATACAGACAGGGGGTGGCCTCCCCCGGGTACAGTCTATAATACAATGATCGATTGATTGTTTTCTCCTTTTCGAGTTTTTGTAGATAATCAATGACTTTCTTTTTAAAGGTGTTAGTCGGGTCCCTCTTCGCAGAGTCATACTGGTTCACAGGGTGACACAGTGGCTCAGTTGGTAGATCTGTTGTCTCAGCGAGAAGGTCGCCAGATCAAATCCTGTCCGGGGACCTTTCAGGAGTTTGCATGTTCTCTCCATGCTTGCATGGGTTTTCCCTGGGTACTACGGTTTCCTCCCACAGACCAAAAACATGCATGTTAGACTGATTGGTAACTCTAAATTGTCCCTAGGTGTGAGTGTGAATGATTTGTTTAGTCTCTATGTGTCCCTGTAATGGACTGGAGATGTGTCCAGGGTGTCCCCCACCTCTCACACAGTGATTGATGGATATGGGCTTCAGTGACCCCTGTGACCCGAAAAGGAAGAAGCAGGCAAAGATGATGGATGGATGGATACTGGTTCACAGATTTGCACATTGGCACAATATCACTCATCACCAGACAAATTGAATATTATATTATTATGGTAGTAGTTATACCAGTAATAACAATAAAAAAACAACAACATTGTAACCCCACGTAACATTACGTAACATTTGCTACAATTATTTTCTCAAAGCCCCATATTCCAACTACAATACTCGGTCTTCATTTTCACTGTATCCTCTGAATCACTGTGACAAGAAATACTTTAACAAAGAAACAAAATGTCAACTAATCAGTCGACTAAAACATTGCTAAATACTCCAATGCAGAAAATATATACAACCAAGTTGTTCTATTTAAATGTGAATACAGATAGTCCTCGACTCACGACGGCCTCAACTTATGACGTTTCGGGGTTACGTCACGCACCTCATAAAAAATAAAATGAAAATAAAAAATTGAAAAATCTTATTTTATGTGTTTAAATGTTCTTGATTTTATGTTTACAGCACTTTGTTGCAGCTGCTGTTGTTTTAAATGGCTTTATAAATAAAGTATTATTATTATTATTATTATTTTGAAGCCGATTTACACAGTTTCCGGCAGTTTTTTGCAGTTTTCGGTTAGCTTCGGTTAGCTCCGGCTTTGACAGCCGGCTTTGGACGGACCGTGTGTCCGATCAGAGATTGCTGCACTCGGATACGTGATCGGGGAACGCTCGGTCAACTCTGTGGACGTCTCAGGTGGAGGAACGGCTTCGCAGCCTCGGATGTTGCTGGGACACCGAGCTAACAAGCTAACATGCGGAGGAATGGCTTTGTGGCCTTGGGTGTTGCTGGGACACCGAGCTAACATGCTAACACGCGGAGGAACGGCTTCGCGGCCTCGGATGTTGCTGGGACACCGAGCTAACAAGCTAACATGCGGAGGAACGGCTTCGCGGCCTCGGATGTTGCTGGGACACAGAGCTAACAGGCTAACACATGGAGGAATGGCTTTGCGGCCTCAGATGTTGCTGGGACACCGAGCTAACATGCTAACATGCGGAGGAACGGCTTCACGGCCTCGGATGTTGCTGGGACACTGAGCTAACAAGCTAACACGCGGAGGAACGGCTTTGCGGCCTCGGATGTTGCTAGGATACCGAGCTAACATGCTACCATGCGGAGGAACAGCTTTGCAGCCTTGGATGTTGCTGGGACACAGAGCTAACAGGCTAACACGCGGAGGAACGGCTTCGCGGCCTCAGATGTTGCTGGGACACCAAGCTAACAGGCTAACACGTGGAGGAACTGCTTTGCGGCCTCGAATGTTGCTGGGACACCGAGCTAACATGCTAACACGCAGAGGAACGGCTTCACCAGCTCCCAGTACGTTTTTAACTCTTTTTTCCCTTCATTATGGCTCTTAATGTATGGAGTTAACATGCTAACAAGCCTTATTGAAAACAGTTTGGACCGCGCGAACTACAGGCAGCCTCATATGTTGGAGGGACACCGAGCTAACATGCTAACAGGCGGAGGAATGGCTTCACCAGCATACCAGTAGGCCATTAACTCTTTTCCCCCCTTTATTATGGCTCCTAAATGTATGTGTTTTTTGATAAATATGTAGAGTAATGTGTTAAGTGCTTGGTAAAAATACAGTACTGTACGTATGAGGTGCCATTTGGACGTATTTTCCGACATACAACGATTTTCGAGTTACGAACGGGTGTAGGAAAGGAACTGCATCATAAGTCGGGGACCACCTATACATAGAAACCTTATATCTCAGCACCCCCCTCTTTCCACACACACGTACATTGATATTGTCGTCTTATTGCAGCAGAAGTTTCTGGCTGGACGCAGATCCTTGTTATACTTCCTGCCCACAGCCCTGTAGCAGAAAGTTGTTTGTGTTGCTTTAACGGCAAAACAATGTTGACACGTTTGACTGTCTGTCTTAATACATGCTGTTTGTAAGTAGGTGATTAAAGGGAGTGTCTGTCTTTCCACATGGCGGTTCAAGGACACGGTTCAAAGCTTCACTGCGTGTCAATCGAGCTCTTTGAAGCCTCTTGTCTCAGCCCATTTCAAAGGGACGGATGGAGGAGAATATGTGGAGCTCCTCTAGCTTTAGTGCCTTCACAGTTTTCTCTCCTCTGAGCAGCTTTTAAATGGCAATTCAACAGCGCTCAGTTAGAAGAGGAAATGTTCCCTCAATGTGAATTATCTGCTCTTTCTTCCAATCCTCCAAACATTTCACTGCCTTCCACCCTGAAGACCTGCATTATGCTTTCTAACGTCCCCTCCAAGAAACACAGCACCCTCCTCCATCGCAGTATTCTAAGGCCAGACTAGCGTTGCTTACAGCCGCATTAACATAGCAAACTCAGCGTGACAGCAGTTTTGCTACACTGCTGTTGTGATGGAGTGAATGTGCTCTACGTTGTGGTGAGGGTGGGGGGGAGCAGTTACCTCTAAAGTGTGTTATCATGTTGCCTTGAGTGGCGCTTGAGGGGGGAGTTGGATGGAGAGCCGGCAAGGGAAGGGGAGACATTGGAGGTGAGCTCAATTCAAAAGTTCAAAGCTTCTGAATGGGACTGTGAGCGAGCCGGGGAGGGGCTGCGATGCAAACAGAGTGCAGGGATGTGGCGTGCGCTGGAGTAAATAGGCCATGGCGAGTTGACAGTCACTCCACACACGTGTTTGACTGGAAGAGGAGGCGACAGAGCCGAGCTTATTGAAAAAGACAGGGAGAGCGCTGCAATCAGCTCTTCCCTCCTGTGAGGAGGGAGAGCCAAATTACAAGAATTAAACGGAGAGTACGGCAAGTGTTGCCTCTGCAGTGAGCAATCTGAAGCAGACACACAACGCCTGCTGTTTTATTCAAACTCTATCTGGTTAAATCAAAATCAACTACTCCTTATCTACTGAAAAAAAAAAAAATCTCCTGAGCCTTACCGCAAGAAATATCAAGGTTGGTTCAAGGTGACTTTATTGTCATTCATGTCACATGTGGTACATGAGGTGGAACAAAATGCTGTACTCAAGGTCCCAGTTACACCCCAAAATAAACAAAAATATAAAGTATAAAAAGAAACTGCATATATGGATCTAAGATATATGCTAAACAATAGTAACGTAATAAAATACAGTGTATTAAACAGCAGCCCAAACACGAGTCTGTTGTGAGCAGATGGGTATGAATACAGCAGCTTATGGGTAAGAAATCAGCAGCATGGATAATCAGCAGCACAGATTAGGGGTTGCACAGCTACGGATATTTTAAAGTCGACTTCAACATGATAAAAGTTGAGTCAACGTCGCTGCGACAGCATAGGAACTCACAAAAAATGCCATTTATTATTTACAAAAAAACAACAACAACAACAACAACAGAGCAACAACATCTGGAGCACATATTTATGCTCCCATCATTTATCATACTGCAAATGAGTCACAGGAAAACCAAAATTATTATTAAGCTGCAAAAGTGAAAGAAACATGTGGCATGTAAAAAAACAAAACTAAAAACAGCGGGGCGGGCGGTGATGGAGCACCTTGTTATGATATTACAGTTATTATAGTTATGACTCAGAGGCTGGGTCCAGTTAAGTCTCAGGTGAGTCACGGGCAGTCATCCATCTGGACTTTTTTGTACCAATTTTAACTGGCCGGTCAGCGCGCAGTCAAACGGCCGCAAGCGGCTGGTAGTGATCCAAATTGGATCATCAGCCGCTCGTCCGCTGATGCAATCAAAAGCCCGACACACACCCGGCCCGTCCATACAACACATTATTTTGGCTCGGGCTGAGTGCAGGCCCGGGTTAGAAATGACAGCTCTAAACAGCGGAACGGGCGGTGGTGACTGCGACTAGTCAACGTGAAATAAAAAAAACTCTGGAGATGCCCTAGCATTGACTTGTCGACTAGTCTACTCAACCGCTAGCACAGATAAAATATAAAATCTCCAAAATTTACATTAACTCAAGTTAGATACCCCACATCTTTTGTTGGTCACAGGTTCCTCAAAAAGAGTTTGATTGGTCTCATTTGATGTTCACTTTTGCACCTTTGACATAATAATCAAATATTACAGAAAAAATTTCAAATGAAAAAAGTATTTTACGTTTAAAATATAATTTTAGGGGCCGTCAACGAGGGCCACATATGGCCCCCAGGCATTGAGTTTGACATAGAGCTAAAGGATTTAAATATGAAGATAAAAAAGACCAAGAATAGATGATGAATAGGTCAAAATTAGTAAAAGCATCCTATTAAAACATAGCCTGGTTAAAACCAAACCCTTGTCCTTCACTTCGCTTCGGACTAGGGTCTGGCATTTCTCCCATAGACAAGGATTTCTCCGGTCGATTTTTGACCGGACCAATCAGAGAACAGAAGGCGGATTACCAGACCAATCAGAGAACAGAAGGCGGAGTTTTGAACGACGTCGACTGACGTCGTCAGTTAAAATGGCTGCCGCCACGAAGGAATTTTCATGAAAACAAGGTAAAAAACTATTATTTCTTTGCTGAGAAAAAATATATTTCTTAGCTGACGTTATATCAGAAGTGTTCCTGAGCTTAACAGTTCCTAAATCAATTCACGAAATGGTCAAATCTGCTGGATTTAAATAGTTTCGGTTTGACATTTTCCAAACAGCCTCGGGTGCGCTACGAAAATAAATGATAAAAAATCGAATTTTATCTCAAATGTTTCATCTAGGCCAACAGTCAGTAAATTAGAGACATATAATTACACACTGGTAGCAGAAAAAATATCCACCGAGTGGTTTCTGAGCTATTTATCTGATAGCCTGGACCTCGCCAGGCTAAACTAACAAAACTCCGCCTTCTGTTCTCTGATTGGTCCGGTCAAAAATCGACCGGAGAAATCGTTGTCTATGGGAGAAATGCCAGACCCTAGTCCAAAGCGAAGTGAAGGACAAGGGTCTGGTTTTAACCAGGCTAATTAAAACAAACATTTCTTCAAATTTTAACAGTTGATTGACATTTTAAAAATGACCTCTTGGACGAGTAAGGGACTGGAAAACTGTCAAATGGCAGCTGTTTTCAGGTTCATGCTCTTGAAGTGAGTTCCAGTAAATAAATAAAAATAAATAAACAAATAAAATAAAACAGGATTTTTTGTTGGGGTTCTGTATCCAGCCACCAAAAGCGAACAGTAAGATGAAAACACCATGAAACTTGCACTATATTGTACGTAAACAGAGCAGGGTAAATATGTAAAATAAAAATCTCGCATTACTGGTGCTGACTTGAAATAGCATATTTAATAGTCTTTCCTCTGAGAGCAGCAGCTTCGAAATTGAAAATCTGTGTTTTAACCGTGTTCTTTTTCCACGCCGGCACCACATTATCTTGGCTTTTTCCTCCTTCTCCTAAGTTGAAATCTACAAAACACACTAATTAAATCAGGGCAAATATTAGTTCGCTGCAGTTGAACATAGAAGTACGATGCTCTTCCGCATCCCTAGTTTGTGATCAAGGATGCTTTTTGTTTCTTGTGCTGCAAAATCACACAAATACATGAGCTCAGACAGAGAATTCTACCAAAATCTAATTTATGATGAGTTCTTCTGCGCTAACTGAGCTCTCATTGCCATTTTCTTGCCTCTAGGAACAAATCCCATTAAGAAAATACTTAAATCCCTTATAGCAATGGCTTTTTTTAAAAGTGGAGTTCTGTGGAAAGGTTATGAACAATTAATATTTTACCTGTTCTGGATAGCTCTTTGAGCGACTTCATTTTGAAGAAATACAGATGAACTCTGATTGTTTTACCAAATTAATGGTTAGCTCTCTACAACAGGTACAATTTTAATTATTCACAGTCTTTTACAGGACTCCGCTTCAATTTATTTGAACAATCACTTTCAATAATGAAGTTTCCCCCCCTGGCTTACTGTTAACATTCATTTAATCTTCTCATCAATCTATTTATGGCAATTACTCTCTCAACAGAAGAGTGGAAAAGTGCGGATAAAGAAAAATTACATCTTTACACAGGTGGAACAAAAGAAAAGAGACAAATTCAATAAAATGTAAATTCCGGCATAGCCTGTGGGAGATATATTTATTAATTTAGGTGCTAAATACAACTATAGCACAGATGTAGTCTCTTTCCCCCCTCTTCCCTTCCCCTATTATAGCAACAAGCCAAGAGCCAGGTGTTCATTTTGGGAACAGAAGTGCAAGTTGTCAAGGAGAATAATTACTAGCAGCTCCATTTAACTTCAAAGTCCTCGCCGCGTTATTAAAAACAGGTACTGCAACCTGTTTCAGAAAGTCTGAGATGTCCATCTGAGGACGAGCATTGTTCTGTGTACTGAATGCTTTATCGAAATAGTCAATCACACAAGTTTAAAAGTTGATAAGAACAAAACATTATCTTAAAGGGACAGGAAATTGCTTCTTGATAATAATAAAGCTCATTATTTCAGTTTCCTGTGGAAAATACTACTGTGGAACAATTACGTTTGACTGAACAAGACTGTAAAACATAAATACTCGACTACTTTGTCCCACTTTTTTTGTATTACACTCTGTTTAATAAAGTTAACATGTAATGTCAATTTGTTGTTAACACATCTAAATTTATTGTATTTATTATTATTAAAGAAAAAGTACGTGGCTTTCTGTGTTTGTCATCCAGACCCATTATTGCTGTTGTTTGTTTGATTCTTGCTGCTTTTACGTCTGTAGTTTTCTCAGAAAGATGCTTGAGATCATGAAAGCCTGTTCTTGACCAGATGCCATTTGCTTTGAGTAGAGCAGAAGGTAGGGGAAAAAAATACCCCCCCCAACACACACACACACACACACATAGTGAAACCAGCAACAACTCCCCCTCCTGCTTTTTCAGCAAGCCAGCAATTAGCCATGCTTTCCAAGAAATAATCTAGACTCTCGGTTATTTGAAGGTGCACGTCCCGCTAATGTGGCTGAATAATTTAGCAATCAGGTGAATCTTTTTATTTGT
This sequence comes from Garcialebias charrua, assembly GCA_038048925.1. NCBI lineage: Eukaryota > Metazoa > Chordata > Actinopteri > Cyprinodontiformes > Rivulidae > Garcialebias > Garcialebias charrua. The sequence continues at coordinate 21,777 of JBBPBX010003991.1, forward strand.
CCTTAATGAAGACAAGTTGGAGAAAATATTTAATACAGTAATAATAATTAATTAATAATTGACAATAACAGTAATTTGAGTGTTTCTGAAGACTCCAAGCTGACAAAATGCCAATTTATGTAAAGAAAGTGTACACCAGGATACATTTTTTTTAGAGCTGTTGCCAGTGGCTCATTAGCATCACCATAGTTACCATACAATTGTCTTTTACTCCCTGACAAAACTGCTGACAGAAAGATATCCCGCAAAGAAAAGATTTACTGTGCAAACACTATAAAATGTTTGGTGAACATGCTAAACTGTGAGTAGCTAATGCACGTGGCTGCCTCACGTCAATGGATATCTGTGTTTAATGCTGGAGATGCAACAAGTTTAAAGACGCTTTATGTTGAAAATTTCGGGAGAAAATTCTGAACTCATATACAATGAAAGGAAACGAGAGTTCAGAAGTGCACCCAGCACTATGGAGGGATTTGAAAGAAAAGCTCAGGAGGAGACACTGGGTGGAAAACACAAAAATCTCTACACTTTGATGCATAAACGGGAAAATGTGTAAAAGACTGTGGAAACAAGAAAAGTTTGATTGTACTAGTACCCTTAATAAGCAAGTAGTAGTAGAGGAGTCTCCAGGCTCGAACCAGCAGACTAAATGACAGCTCTGTTCATCAGGCAGTCAGGATGCTTAACTCTCTACCTGCTCTGCCCTCCCTCCCACTTGTACTGCCTTAACACAAAAAACTTTCACACACCACCACACAACACAAAGATTTTAACACTGGACTCTGTGTCATCAAAACGGGTTATTCACTCAACTCACGGTCATGTGCTCATTCAGTTTGCACTACTTCTCATATTTGCACTAATGTTTGTATTACATAACTGCCTATAGTCATACTACTGCATTCACTGTTTACATTACTATTTCATTCAATACTACTGTTTACATTTATTACTACTGTTTACATTTACACTACTTTTTATATCTACACTACTGCTGGTAATATATATTTTTTACTAGCCTTATTGCATATGCCACTTTACCTCTATACCAATATCAACTACCTCATACATATACTGTGTACATAAACTTCATATGCTGCTTTGTCACTCTATTACAAATGTCAATGCCAGAACTTTCATTTTATTTTATAGATATACTTTTTACACTTTTATACTACTATGCAAAAAACTCAGGACAGTATTACACTTTTGTTATTTCATTTTATGCTTATGTTTATTAAATGTTTAGTGTTTTAGTGTTGGTGTAACTTTTCATACTTTCATACTACTACTATGCAAAAACTACTATGCAAAAACCCAGGACAGTATTACACTTTTGTTATTTCATTTTATGCTTAGTGAGGCACCCTTGCCTCGTACTACATTCTTCTAATTGTGTTAGCGATAGATCCACTAGCTGTAGCTTTATGACAAAGCTCCATCATTAAAGATATAAATCGATTAGGCACAGAGCATAACGTTTCTTTATGCCTATAACATGCTGTATAAATACCCTGATGCATGCTCAATAATCCAGGTAGAAAAATATAAAAAAGCTAAGTCTGGTCCTCTGGACATTCAAAAAACAAAACAAAGCAAAGAAATTTGTAGAAACGTTTCGTCTTTCGTCCGAAAGACTTCCTCAGTCTGAGTTGCTGTATTCAGCTCAGTCTTATAAATAGGACCCTCTCACAGTGGATCAACCAGTTGGATGTCCAGTCAGGTCATCTGGATGGTTTATTTTTTTTATCACCAGTTTATTATCACTAGCAAACTGGTTGGCCCACTAGGTGAGTATGCTGCTTATAGGACTGAGTTTGTTGTGGCTCCTTGGACTGATGAAATCCTTTTGATGATAAATGAAACATCTCAACAACAACAACAAAAAAGAAACCATATAGATGATCTGACTGAACTTTGTTGGATTTTTTCACCTGGATTTTTTCACCTGGATTACTGAGCAT
>JBBPBX010003991.1:23746-43050 GCA_038048925.1 Garcialebias charrua
CATCCTATGTAAATTGACAAATCACACCTCACATCTTTTTTTCCCCTCCCTTTTATAGATGGCCTCCCTTCTCACCTCATAGCCATCCTCTTCACACCATAATTGATTTTTTTAGGATAGAAAGAAAGGAAGGAAAGATGGAAAGTAAGACCACAAAACATAACAAATACACACAGAAAGCACAAGGCAAACACAACCGACCGCCATCTGTAAACCTGCAAAGAACATGACAGAACACAACAACACAGGACATATGTATAAAAGACTTAGAATATTCATGGCTTTGCAGTAGTTCTCCATAAATATATACTGTATACCCATACCCATAAACAAATATGCATAGTCACATGCACATCTACATATCTACATACGATACCTGCATGTGCATCCCTGCATCTATTTGTGTATGGTTGTGAACATGCATAAGTGTATAAGACTTCTCTAATAGAACATTCAATAGTGACTGCGTAGCATCAGAGATCTGACCCCCAATACCCAAGGCAGACAAAGGGGGGACCAGAGCCCAAGACCCCAAGAGGGACCCCGAGCACTGAGCCCCCAGGGCCACCCAGACAGGATGAACCACACACCCTCTCCCCAGGTCCAACCACAGGGGAGAACCGGACGAGCCCCACACAATGACCCCCCGTGGCCAAGAGCGACATACTCACAGGCCCACGCCGGAACCCGCTGCACCAATGTAGCCCCAGGACTAGGCACTAAGGCCCGGGCACCGAGGATGCACATTCCTCAGGCCCAGGCCCAACAGGACCAGACAACCCGAGCCCCAACAGGCAACCACCAGGCCGAGCCGACACACGCCCAAGCCCCGCCACCGCCACCGAGGAACCCAAGCGCGCCGGCAGGCAAAGGCACACCCTACTAGGGGGCCGCGTGGCAGGGGCGCCACACCAAGCAGCCCCAGCTGTATCAAAAAGGAGGCAGTCTAAGTCCCGGCCTGACCAATAAACATTCATACACAGACACAATCACACAGACCCACCCTCATCTTCACCATCACTCACTCAAAGACATACAATAACGCCACATTCCATTCATATTCCCTATACACACTCTATACCCCCCAGGTCCAAGACATGTACCTGCCCCCTACATGGGGCAGCCCACGTCCAAACCCAGGAGGTAAACCCATTCATTCTGGTGCGGAGAGGAGCCGATGTCCAAGATCTGGCCCAACCCGCGCCCAGCCGACAGGACAGGACACCCGAGTCCAAACAGCCCAAGGGAGAGTGCAGTGCCAGCCCCGCACACGGCAAACCCTCAGGCCCCGAACCCCCCATAGTCCAGGATAACACCAAACGGCCCGACGGCCCATCCTTCTACCGGACCCCACCCCCGGAATGGCAGCCAGGGAACCAAGGGGTAGCAATAGCAAAAAAAAACATAAGACCCAGACACACACACCCCCGCGCCCAGATGTGCTGTTGATGTGTGTTGTTGTAAAGTGCTATTAAAAAAAAGGAAAGAAGGAGCAGAGGCTGGCGTGTTGCCAGTTTCCCCTCCACCCCAACTCTAATCCAAACCCTTACTGTCTAAATGTATCATTGGAAGTGAGCACATGCTCAAGAGGCGAGAGTAGTGACATCCCGCCACCCATAGCCATAGTGCCCACCCCAAGTTCCTATATGTGAATGTCATGAGGATGTTATAAGTGAATGTCTAAGGTGTATAATAAAATTGAGTCCCAGGTGGCTCTGACAACAGAGATGTAAAATTGTTGCAGCAAACCCGAGTCCCAAAATCCCTACATGTATGACATTTTTAAAATGAAGGGGGTGGAGGTGTGCGGTGAGGGATGGGGAGCAAAATAACTGCAGGACCAAATATTCCCGCAGAGAGTCAGCTCCCTCGTTGACCCAACAGGTCCCCCCCAGTTCCCCAAGGTCCAGCCAGTGAGCAAGGCCAAGACACCTCTCCAACCGCCAGGCCCAATGAGCTCCAGACCTGAGAGGGACAGGACCACGAGGGCCGCCAACATCAGGACCAACAGCACACACCACAGGGCCGCCAAGACCCCCCACGCACCGCAGTCAACCCGCCACCCAAGAGGACACAAAGTCCCACAAGGATGACCCGGCCAAGAGCGCCCGCCCAACTGCCGACAGAGCCAGGAGGCACCGGGAGCCTGCCCCCACCATATAAAGAGGCCATCCGGCCAGCCAAGCATAGTCCCAGGCCTTCACCAAAGACATCCACCCAGTCCCCACCCCAGAAGAAATATTACACCCACCCCTCATACTAACAACTCTCATAACACATAGCACACTAGACACCCAGGCCGGGTCAACCTGCCCCCTCCCACGGGCCACTGGTCACGCCCCCAAACACCCAACCCCCCAGCCCACAAACCCGAAACCCACCAGCGAGCCGAGGGCCCCCCGCCCAGAGCCGGGCACAAGAGCGCAAGCCAGCCCAAAGCCCGGCAACCCGCCTGCCAGAGCCCAAGATCCCCGACCCTACCAGGCCCAAGCCCGGGAATGACACGCCCCAGAACCCCAAGTCCCCGGCGCCCACCCCGAACCCACCCCACTACAGCCAGGCCACCGACCGGTGACCCATGACTGCCGCCACCGACCACCAGAGGACCCGCATGCAGCCACCAGCAGGTATCCCGCAGAACCACCCAGGTCCTCCCCAGGGCAAAAGCAGGGCCCCCATGCCCAGGCACCCCCAACAGCCCAGCCCCCGACACTCCCCCCCCNCCCAGCCCCTGACAACCCCCCGGCGTCCCAAACCCCGAAACCCCCCCACACCAGCCCCAATGCCCCACAAGGCCAGAACCCAGACCCCCACCCTCACAATGTAACGGAGCCAATCAAAGAATGCCATAGAGATTGATCTGATGTGTCGGCAGATGCTGTTTCAAGACTAATATGATCTAACAGAAGATTTTTATAGTGATTAAGGCTAAGATTATTTTTATTTTTCCAATTCAGGAGTATGGTTTTCTTTGTGATGCATAAGGCAGTGAAAATCGTGCGGGATATATTTTTTTCTAGTGTAACATCTTCAAAGACAGCCAATAAGCAAACAGACGGAGAGAGTGGAATATTACATTTCAGACAAGAAAGTTAATTCTCAATAGTCCAGGTATCAAATCCGCTCATTCTCAATCAGTTCATCTGGACAGTTTCTTTTTAGTAGAATTACATTTAGTAGATTACATTTCAGACATTTAGACAATTCTTCACAGACCTGGGGCCTCATGTATCAACCGTGCGTGCGCACAAAAACATTGCGCACGTCACTTTCCACGCAAAACCCCGTATGTATCAAAACTGAAATGAACGTGAATATCTGCGCATCCACGTACATTTCCACGCCAGCTCCCCTGCTTGCGTACGCACGTTTCTGTGGTTCTTGTTCCTTTGGCGACACTTACAGGTGATTCAGAGAAACTGAAGCCCCACAGTCTGTGGTTGACTTTAAGAGCGGCTTGAAGACCTTTCTTTTCAACCGAGCATACTATACTCCTCATGATTCTACTTTTGATCTTAGTTGATACTGTTGTTGATTTTAACTGTTTTATTATTTGTTTTATCGACATTAAATTCTGTTGCACTTTGTAGCACTTTGAGATTTTCATTAATGAAAGGTGCGTTATAAATTGAATTCATTATTATTATTATTATTATTATTATTATTATTATTACTATTAACTGTTCATGATGTGAAAATGATTAATATTCCCACCAAACACACGATTAACAAGTACATCCACATGGACGCGCAAAGTTGTGCAAAAAATAAATGTAACAGGAACGGATACATTCAGCCTTACTGGAGGATATAGATAGTGTAACACGCAGAGCATTTATTTATAAACAGATATAATTCTCTGATCTAGGATATGGCTTATCAGCCGTTTTCAGAAATAATCATTTTTCAGTTTGGCACTGCTGCGCACTGGCGCAACACAGGGGCCGCGCATCACGCGTGCACGTGCAGAAACTGGGGTTCCACAGGAGCTTAGAGGGAGCTGGCAGGTCGATCAGGGCTGTGCCAGTCCAGTCCACACAAAGCCGATTCATGTCCAATGGAATGGTCTCATCCATATGATCCCAAAGGCTGAGTTATGGTCGCGCTTTGAGCGCGCGTGCACCCTCGCCGGTGTTACACGGCAGTGGAGGTGTGTCATTATCTGTGTTTATTGTAGATGTCTCCAAAATGACACGTGAAAGTACACCATTTATAACTTGTATGGGAGTAAAAGCTTCACAGACAAACAGATTGCGCACAAGGCTGCAGCGCGCGCTTTGGAGACTCCAACATCACGTCATGTCATGAAAAGTCTCCACTGAGACGCAGAGACTCGTTTCTTCATATCATCTATTAAATAAACGAAGATCTATGTTCTAGCAAACATCCAAGTAAGTTCCTCTGTGTTTACAGTAATTATGGTAATTAACTCGTGCGCAAAGTTAATATTTTCACTCAGAATGAATGAATGAGCCGGTGGCGCACCTGACAGCAGCGTGCGCGCACACGAATACCGGCACACAATCACTCGTTCTTTGCGTGATGAACACAGTTTATTACTATTCTTACTTGGGATGTTTGTCCTCACTCATATTATATTAAATCCATTGTTTTCCTGAATCTAGAAATGATTTCTGATCGCGCAGGGATCAAACAAACATGTCCTTCACACATGCAGGAAGTAATTTGCATCTGTTTAACATATGTAAATGAAGGCGTGTCAGGGGAGGTGTCTGACGTGCGCTCAGTTCCACGTTCATTGTGATGTACAAAAGGAATGTGCGTGGATACCGGTGTACGCACAGCTTGATAAATCTGGATTCTTTTGTGCGTAGACACTTTTCTGGATTTGACCGTACGTCACTTTTCAGTAAGAAATCCACGCAAGTCTTTGATACATGAGGCCCCTGGACCCAGAACCTCTGAACAGGTGGACAGAACCAGAATTCGTGGATATAATCATCAGGTATATTTCCTGTGCACTGTGAGCAACTGTTAGATGATGTAAATCCCATCTTAAACATTTGCTGACCTGTATAATGTACTCTATAGAGAACTTTATACTGTATTAATTGTAAATTGGAGATTCTAGTCATTTTAAATGTTTTTTAACATATTTGAGACCAGGTGTTTTGGTCAAAGTTGACTGATAAACCGGTCTCCCATTTTGCAATAGGTAGTGTTATAGTCATCGGTTCTATACAATTTCTTGAATATTTTAGATAATAATTTGGGTTGTTTAAGATTAATGAACTCTAACACACATATTGGTGTTTCTAATAATGTTTTATTAAGCTTAAATTTCTTTTTTACAATAGACTTAATTTGTTGATATTCTAAGAAGTATTTATTGTCAACGTCATATTGTATTATTAAATCATTAAATGGAATAAATTCTATACCATCAAATATGTGTTCCAGACGTTTAATTCCCTTAACTCTCCAACCTGGGAAATTCAACATATTATTTTCTTGCTGTATGCCAGGATTATTCCAGATGGGCGTATGTCTGCATGGGAGCAGTGAAGACTTTGCCATTTTCAAATACTCCCACCATGCTGTCAGAGATGAGCTAATACTGATGCTTTTAAAGCAATTTTTTTATATTTGTACTAATAAATGGCAGATTTGAAATATTAATATTATTACATGAAGTTTGTTCTATGTCTATCCAAGTTACCGTACACCTAGTGCATTTGGATTTCACCACTTTGAGATATATTTTAACCTATTAGCTAAATAGTAGTGATAGAAGTTTGGGAGTTCTTATCCTCAGATATCTTTAGATTTCTGTAATGTTTTTAGGCTAATACATGGAGTTTTGTTTTTCCAAAGGAATTTAGATATGAAAGAGTTCAGGGACTTAAACCATTCAGTTGAAGGTTTATTTGGAATCATTGAGAATAAATAACCTATTCTCGGCACTGGCAGGACCATCATTTTTACTGAGGCAACTCTTCCCATAAGTGATATGGGTAGAGATTTCCATCTAGTAAGATCGTCTTCAATTTTCTTTAATAGTGGGATATGATTCAATTTTAGTAAGTCTTCCTATTTAGGAGAGATACTAATACCCAAGTATTTAATGTTACCTGATTGTAGTCTTTCATTAAGAGAAGTATTAAACACGCAATTTATTGGAAGAACTGTAGATTTTGTCCAATTTATAGAATAATCAGAAACTTTTGAGAACGAGTTTATTAATTTGATAACATTAGATATTGAGTTTCCTGAGTTCTGAAGAAAAAGTAAAACATCGTCAGCATAAAGACTAATTTTATGTTCTATATTTTTACAGTGTATGCCTTTAATATCAGCACTTTGCACCTGGTGATGAGCGGCTGAGGTCAGGTGAGAGCTGTGCTGCGTTTTTACATGGCAGGATACAGGTAAGCCAAACAAAAGTGATTAAATTCAGGTAAGACAAGCCAAATATATTGAATCAAACATAAAAAATATTGTTCATATTAACCTCTGCCTGTTGATTCAAATAAACCAAATCTGGACGGGGAGACCGTGATTGATCTGGATAGATATCTGGACGAGTGTTTTGACAACATTGTGATGGGTAAAACACAGGAAAACACCACACCCACACACACATCAAAGCGAACGCGTTCAGAGAGTTCACCCGGCGCATCCACATCTCCTGAGAAAAGGTTCACTGAGCATGAACTTTGATATTTTTGATGCTGATTTGAGAATCCACAAATCTTCCTAACAGTAGGTCGTGCAAAATTAGCATCACTTCATGACCAACAAAATAACCAAATAAATTACACATCACAGGTTTGCTTTACTTTATGGCTGGTTTGAATCAATTTTATTTTTTAGTCAATGTAAATAAAAATGAAGTGCTGAACATGAGATTAGACCCACTTGCCATCTAATGGACACCATATGGGTCTATTGTAAGTCTGAGCCCATTGGGGAGGCTGAAAGCATACTGGTAAGTGTGATGCTATCAACACACAAGGTGCATCAACCTTAGCAAACTCATTAGTTAACCTTTTGACCAAAAATTAAAGAGTAACAGCAGCCAACAAAAGGTTTACAAGTTGCAGTTATTTGCCCATTACCGGTATGTTGTTTTATCCACAGTCCAAAAACATGCATGTTAGGCTGATTGGTAACTCTAAATTGACCCTGGGTGTGAGTGAGACAGGTCCCTCTTGTAAATGAGTCCCCGTGGCTCAACGAGGCTAGCCTGTATAAATAAAAGTTGAATGAATGAATGAAAAAAATTTACATTATGGAAATTAATAGAACAGCAAATAGCTTGCACCCTCACATATCTACTGTACAGTGTTGGCTTCGATCTAATGGAATTACAGCGTAAAACTTTTTGATAAAGATAGTCGTCCATATGTGTCACGCTCTAACGACAAAACCCTTCTTTCCCCATAGCATATTCTCGCTCCAGCACTGTTATAAACTGGGAGTCGGACATCATCTGTTCTCCAGGAATATCAAGTTTGTTTATTGCGCTTGACATAAAAGGTCAAATAGGTAAATAAACACCAAACAGACAGATGGACAGAGACACAAAAAGTCTAAATTTGCTCAAATCTTGGCTTTCAAACTGCTTTTTGTTCTCTCCACCTTTAAAAAAAGCCTCCTCGGATGGGAACAAGCAGTGAGACTCGACTTATTACAGCACCACTGCTAAAAGCCCCCCATGGGCCCACATAACAAAGTGTGTCATTAAAAATTAACATTGGATGGAGGAGATTTTGTCACAGAGGATAGCTGCAATGGTGGATCATTGGGGCCTGAACCTCTTAGGCCAGGAGAGCGATGGGACTTTTAGTGGCACAGACGACCCTGGGAAAAACAAGATAAAAGCTGTTCAAACCAGACTCATGAATTCTAAAACTTACTATGACCCAAAGAATAACAAAACTAAAACAAAATACAGCTTCACAGGATAGTCCCTAATTCTAGCCAAGAGTGACTTAATTTCCAGCTTTATTTGTTGTCTCAAACCGTCCTTGAAACATTCCAGTTGTTCTGGTACATTTCCTAAATGACAGTGCTCCGTCTACTTCAGGAATCATCAATGTGTACAGGCTTGTGTGTTCTTTAGGGATACAGAGAGAAATGTATTTGGGCTGTTTTTTCTATGCTTTCAGTCTGTTCTTTCTGATTCAGTTGCTTTCGCGTGCTTGCCATCTTTGCTCAGTCATTTCTAATCCATCACCTTCAGACAGTCCCTTCAGCTGCAGCTGCCCAGCCTGTGGTGGAAACATGCCCTCCTGTGGTTTGTTCGCTGTAGGTACAAGGTTACCCACAACCACATGTCTGGCATAAAGTGTTACTCATGTTGCTGATGATGCAACAATATCAGAAAGCTGGATGTAAATCAGAAACAAAATTAGGATTTTTACTTGACTTCATTGTCAAATGACATCATAAAAGGAAAAATGGAAAAACAAATTAAACAAGAATGGAAGAAAAACAATATGAACTATTTGTTTTTTATTTTATTTTAAAGGTTGACATTTGTAATAAAATTGGCCTAACATCATTCAAATTCAAGATCTTTTTTATTGAATTTTTCATTTTTTTTCCTTCAGACAACAACAACAAACAAAAACAACAACAACAACAAAAAACACAACAATCAATCTAAGTTACAACATGTAGAAAATAATCCCTACCCAATCACTGCCAAAAGAAAAGGAAAAAAATAAATAAAAGGTAAAATAGCCAAGAGACTGCATTAACCTGAATGAGTTGTGTTGTCAAAGAGACTGGAACAGATTCAGGAAAGGTCCCCAGACATTCTCAAATTTACCCTCTTTCTGTTGGAGTGTGAATCTGATTTTCTCCAGCTTTAAACAGGACATGATGTCAGCCAACCACTGAGCGTGAGTGGGTGGAAACGGTTCTTTCCACCTAAGCAAAATAGCTCGTCTGGCCAGGAGAGAGGTGAACGATATTACATGTTGTTGGTTTTTATTTAGGTTTGTCATGCCCTCTACAAGACCAAACAGAGCAATCAGTGGGTCAGGGTTCAGGCGTGTATCTAGTACATGTGATAAAGTCTGAAAGATTTCCCGCCAATATTTGTTCAGAGATGGGCAAAACCAAAACATATGGGAGAGAGAGGCTTCAGCATGTTTGCATCTCACACAGTATGGGCTGACATCAGGATACATAGAGGACAATTTCAGTTTAGAGATGTGAGCTCTGTGCACCACTTTAAATTGTATTAGACAATGTCTAGCACAGAGAGAACTGGAGCTCACCAGTTTGAGTATGGAGGTCCAAGAGTCCTCTGAAATAGAGGAGCCGAGATCCTCTTCCCAAGCAGCTTTGATTTTATCTGAGGAAGCACGCTTCAAATCCAATAGTTTACTGTAAATGAATGAAATGGACTGTTTTTTATTTGGGTCTAGAGAAAGAATAGTGTCAACAATACTGCTATCAGTTGAAATGGAGAGGCTGGACAAATGAAGAGTAATAAAGTGCCGTATTTGGAGATACCTAAAAAAATTGGACTGGGGAAGACTAAATTTTTCACATAGTTGTTGAAATGAAGCTAAAGTGTTATTGAGAAACAAGTCATTGAAGCGTACTATACCCCTTCTTTGCCATTCTTTAAAAACAGAGTCCTGAGATGAGGGTTTGAAAAGTTGGTTAGACATGATAGGGCTATAGAGAGAGAAACTAGAGAAATTGAAACATTTACGAAATTGTGCCCAGATTTTTAGTGAGTGTTTTATAACTGGATTTATAACAGTTGTAAGTGGTGGAAGCGGGAGTGAGGATCCCAAGAAAGCCACGGAGGACCATTTCCCAGAACACTGTGACTCCATCTCTACCCAGTCAGGGCTGTCAGGCCTGTTGTAATAGAATGACCAGAATGCTAGACAGTGCAAGTTTGCTGCCCAATAATAAAAGCGGAAATTTGGAAGGGCAAGACCGCCTGCGGCCTTAGTTTTTTGGAGATGTGTCTTATTTAAGCGTGGACGTTTTCCTTGCCACAGATATGATGAAATGATGGAATCTAACTGAACAAAGAATGAACCAGGGATAAAAACAGGAATATTTTGAAAAAGATATAAAAACTTAGGTAAAGTGACCATCTTGACTGAGTTAATACGGCCTGTGAGGGAAATGGAAAGCGGTGACCATCGGGATAATGCCTGCTTTGTCTGATTCAACAGAGAGACAAAGTTTTCTTGATATAAATCTTTATACCTCCTCGTAACTGTAACACCCAGGTAAGAGAATTTTGTCTTCTCAATTTTAAGAGGCCATTTACCAAAGTCAAGAGTCTGCGCCAGGGTATTGACAGGGAAAATTACACTTTTACTCAGGTTTAATTTGTAACCAGAGTTTATTCCAAATTCCTCAAGTAATGATAAAACGGAGGGCAGCGTGTCAGTCGGATGAGAAATGAAAAGTAAAAGGTCATCAGCATAAAGGGAGACCTTGTGCTCCATATCGCCTCTCCAGATTCCTGAAATTGTGTCACAGGACCGCAAGGCAGTGGCAAGAGGTTCAATTGCCAGGTCAAAGAGCATAGGGCTCAGTGGGCATCCCTGGCGAGTTCCTCGATGTAGACTGAAGGGTTTTGATATCTGAGAGTTGGTACGAATGGTTGCGGTGGGATGTGAATAAATTAATTGCACCCATGTAATGAAATTGGGGCCAAAACCAAATTTGTCAAGAACATTAAACAAGTAGTCCCATTCAACCCGATCAAATGCTTTCTCTGCATCAAGGGAAATAACACACTCAGGAACAGTATCCGAAGGAGAATAAATAATGTCAAAAAGGCGTCTGACATTAAAAAAGGAGTGCCTGCCTTTAATGAATCCAGTCTGGTCTTTTGATATGATCAAAGGAAGGATCTTTTCCAACCTTTGAGCAAGAACTTTGGCTAAAATTTTGGCGTCTGTATTTAAAAGGGAGATTGGTCGATAAGAGGAACAGTGAGTTGGGTCTTTTCCTTTCTTTGCAATGAGGGTAATGCAGGCCTCTAAAAAAGATTTCGGAAGGGATCCTTGGTCAAATGACTCTAAGAGAACCGAGTGTAGGAGTGGGGAAAGTAATGAAGAAAATTTCTTAAAAAATTCAGCAGGGAAGCCGTCAGGACCCGGACATTTGCCAGACTGCATTACCGATACAGCTGACACAATTTCTGTCAGGGATATTGGGATCTCCAGTGCATCTTTCAGGTTGGGTGTGAGTTTTGGCATGTTGGTCTTTTCGAAAAACTGAGAAGATAAATTCTTGTTGGTTTGGGATTCTGAAGTATATAAATGGGAATAAAAGTCCTTAAATGCTCTGTTAATTTGTAAATGATCTAGAGTTGTGGTGCCGTTCTCTAATTGGATCTTAGGGATGATTTGTTTAGCCATGGCACCCTTCAACTGATTTGCCAGTAGTTTTCCTGACTTTTCTCCATGTATGTAAAATGATGATTTACTTTTCAAAAGTGATTGTTCTATTGAGTATGTAGACAATAAATCAAACTTAGTTTTGAGTTCTACTTTTTTTTGTACAGATTAGGGCATTTGTTTTGAGCATATTGTTGATCAATTTCTTTTATCTGCTGGGCTAAATCAGTTCTTTCTTTTTGAGATTTTTGCCTCAGCCGGGCGGTATATGAAATGATTTGTCCCCTAAGATAGGCCTTAAGGGTATCCCAAACTGTTGACAGTGGGATCCCAGGAGTTCTGTTTATGGATAGAAAGAAGGTTATTTCTTTTTCTATAAATGTAACAAAATCATTGTTTAACAGTAACGTTGAATTGAATCTCCACTGTCTACTCCTTATAGGAATGTCAGGGAGGGACAAAGACAGAGTGACAGGTGCATGGTCTGAGATGACAATACTGTGGTAGTCACAGCCACGGACAGAGGGAAGAAGTTTGTTGTCCATGAAAAAGTAATCGATCCTCGAGTATGAATGATGAACATGAGAAAAAAAAGAATATTCTCTCTCAGCTGGGTGTAAAAAACGCCATACATCGCACAGGCCATACTTAGATAGAAAGGCACGAATAGTGTGGGACGACCTGCTGGCTGTGGCAGGGTTTGTAGAGGATCTGTCCAAAACTGGGTCCAACCAGCAATTCAAGTCACCACTGAGTATCAATGAGTATGTGTTTAGGTCCGGGAGCAGTGAGAATAATTTCTCAAAGAAACCAACATCATCCGTATTTGGGGCATAAACGTTAACTAGCACTACTGGTGTGTTGTACAATTTACCGGAAACAATCACAAAACGACCATATTTATCTGAGTTAACTTGAAAAGGTTCAAATGAAATGTCTTGACTGATGAGGATCGAGACGCCCCGAGCCTTTGCTCGAAATGAGGAATGGAAACTCTGCCCGTGCCATGTTTGCAGTAATCGTTTGCTATCGTCACTTCTAATGTGAGTCTCCTGCAGGAAAGCAATGCCTGTATTTAACTGTTTTAAATGAGAGAGCACCTTCCTTCTCTTGACGGGGTGGTTCAAACCTTTGACGTTCCAGCTTGACAACACCAACTGACCACTCATATTACTAATAATTTGTATAAGAAAGGTAGGTAATACAGTCTAATGTGTTGATGGCTGTGCAGTTCTTGGCAAAGTGAAAGAAAATATAAATTAATGGCAGTGATGGACCCCCCACCCCCCTCCCTTTCCCACCCTGGACAGCTGCAACAGACAGAAGCAGCAAGCTCCATAGAAATTAAAAATAAGTCTCCTGTCTAACTTTTAAACTAGTGCTCCAGTATCATCAGAGGAAAAAAAAAATGTATAAGCACCTCATGCAAGGCCAAAAATGTACACATAGATGTGTGATCACGCATACACATATAAACAAGGTTAAATTAATCCTAATCCTAAATTAAATCTTCAATCAGTCCAAGACCAATTCAAGATTCAATTCAAGATAGTCAACAGGTAAACAAGAAGAGGAAAAATGTTAATAGTTCAAAATAATATATTAAAAACATTATATATTTCACCCATTTTTATACCTGGATTAGCCTGGTTAAAACCACACCCTGTCCTTCACTTCGCTTCAGACTAGGGTCTGGGACCTCTCCATTTTAAAACGATTCTTGCTGGAGGTGTGGGCTCTGCTGAGGAACAAAACCATTGGATATTTTGAACAGGGAAAGCATTCTGCTCCCTCCCCTCAGAGCCATGTATGGCTGCTCCCCGTGCTCTGGTGAACTTGACAACTGCTCTGCCTCCTGCAGCTCTTCTCTTGCTGCTGGCTGTTGCGCTGCAAATTATGTGTTTATATGTTAAAGGGGACCTCAGATGTATTTTTTAAATTTTTATGGTATTTCTGTGGGATATCCAGACCCTATTCCTTCAATTTAATGCACAAAATAATTATTAGATAATCAATTATACCCTTTTTAATTCTGCCATTTTTAACTTTCGTTTTGAACGACCGGTTTCTTGAAGTCCACGCCCTTCAACGATCTGTTCACGCCCTCTGTAACAGCCAGTATCTGTAATGTGTTGTTGTTTTAAAATTAGCTCTTTTTTTATTACTCATTTGACTTACTGTTAGTGTTAGCTTAAGATAACTTACCGAAACCCGTCTGAGCGCGCCGCAGTTTGCTGCTCCTTTTAGCATTAGACCACCCGAATCCGAAGCTAATGTTAGCTTGTTCCTCTTCCGGTTTTCGCCAGCTCCGCTCGTTGCACGCGATGAGATTTTGGGAGTTATCGCTGTTCCAGTGAAGACAACACAAAGTTCACCAAGTGTCTCCCGTAAATTAATCTGTAAGGAGAAGGTCCTCTTGCTGCGAGCCTGCTGCGAGGCTGCTGCAAGGCTGTACAGTTGAAGCTCCGCTCCATCGCGCCGGAAGAGGGTCCCGTCGAACCCGGTCCTTCCGCCTGTGGTCCGCTCGTTTAATTTTTGCCGGCTGCGCGTTGGCAGCGATCGCAAATACACTAAAAATTGAACTAAAACATAAAAATAACAATTATACTTTATTTATAAAGCCATTTAAAAAAACACAGCTGCAACAAAGTGCTGTACACATGAAATTAAGAACATATAAACAAAAGATGAGATGAAATCATGAAAAACAACAGTCATGTGTTTAATACAGAAGTGGGTTGAGCCTAACCAGGGGTTGCTAGGTGAGGGGCTGGACTCAGGTTTGATCTGATTGGCTGGCGGCTTGTGACGTCAATAAATGCAGGAAGTGTGAATCCTGGTGTATTTATCAAAAATAAATAAATCTACTTAGAGTAAATAAACCACTGGGTGCATTTTTTTGGCACAAGGACTGTTTTTTTATGAAGTAAATACCCAAAGTTTAGTAAAAAAACATTAAAAAGTGAATTTTGCATGTGTGGTCCCCTTTAATAAAACGTTTTAATAAAATACAACAAAACCATGGATCGCTGGTCCAGCTCACCAGAAGACCAGAACATCTGATGGGACTCGGTCAGCAACGTAAAACCCGAGTTTAATTCTCGTGACAGCCATTTCCTTGTTCATTTCAGCGGAGGGAGAGAAGGAGGAGGGCGCGAGCGATCACTTGACTTTTGGCCCAAAAAACAAAAGAAAACTCCAGATAAGGGATTAAGAAGGGGAAATTAATAAATTTGTGTCACATATAAAACAGTTCTGCATCGCTTTGCATCGCTTTGAATGAGAACATGCCGGTGCTCGCTGACTGCGCGCTGGCAGAGCCCTTTTATAGGGCTCTGCGCGCTGGGACAGGTGGGGGCGTGGGTTAGGGTCCAAAACTCCGTCCCTTCTGTTCTCTGATTGGTCCGAACAAAAATCTACCGGAGAAATGGTTGTTAATGAGAGAAGTCCCAGACTGTGCAGTGAAGGGAAATGAGAATTGAGCGGAGCTGTGCAGGAAGGCGAGGGCCAGGCTATACCTGGATAGGCCTACTTCAATTATTTATGTGCCTAAATACCTAATGCCTAAAAAAAAAAAAAAATTTATAAGCACCTCACAAACTAGTTTAAAGTATGCAAGGCCAAAAAATGTATACACATAAATGTGTACCGGTAATCACGCACACATATACAAACGTAAAGTTAAATTAATCCCAATCTCAAATTAATTATCAATCAATCCAGGACTAACCCAAGATTCAGCTCAAAATAGTCAACAGGTAAACGAGAAAAGGAAAAATGTTTCATTTCAAAAATGTTAATAGTTCAAAAAAAGCTGCAACTAAAAAAGTCTCAGATAATCAGAGTATGGGCAGAGTCCTGCTCATCTGTTCCTCACCTCATGTAAAGAAAAGTTTAGTGTAATAATCAAAGCCAGTGCGGGAACAGCGCATTGTTCATCAGTTAGAAGAAAAGTTTAAATATTACTTGCGCTGTGAAGCTTGAAAGGTGTCACTGAACTTCTGCGCCTCCTCGACCGAGCCCAGCCACTTTCTGTGTCCATCAGGTAAAGTCACGCGAAGTCGAGCAGGAAAAAGCAGAGCAGGTTTTAGACCCAGAGAATACAGCGCAGACATCACGTCCTTATATTCCACTCGCTGGTTGAGGACTTCTGGGCTGTAGTCTTCCACGATCCGCACCGGTTTACCCTGATATTCAAGCCTGCCTCTGCGTCGAGCCTCTCGGATCATGAGCTCCTTCACCTGGACCCGGTGCACTCGCAGGATAACCGGGCGCGGCCGCTGGTCCGAGGCGGGTTTCGGAGCGAGGGTTCGATGGGCCCGGTCCAGTTCGGGTGGAGAAGGAAGCGTGTCACGCCCGTAGATGTCGCACAGCAGGTTGGAAAAGAAGTCTGTGGGACGTCCGCTTTCAATAGATTCCGGTAAACCCAGCACACGAATATTCTGCCGTCTGCTTCGATTTTCTAAATCCGCCAGTTTAGATCTTAGTCTGGCGTTTTCCTCCTGCAGAGTTGAGCAGGTGTTTTCCACCTCCGACATGCGCTGGCTCAGGTCATTAGTGACAAGTTCCAGTGATGACACACGCTGGCCGTGTTCCTCCACCGCGAGCCGAGTTTGGTCCAATTTGAGATCCAGCTGGTGAAAAGTTTGTTTGAACTCAGCTGACAGCGCAGCGCGGTGCTCCTCCAGCGTCATCTTTCTCTGCGTCCTTCTTCGATCTTGTCGACTTTTGAGACATTTTTTAATCCAAAATCTTCAAAAGAGATGCTTGATGGAAGTTGTGTGCGTGATGATAGGCAAAAAATATTACATATAGAGGGCTTGGTGGTACTAAAAAATAAATTTTACCCGGAGCACTGGCAAGTGCGACTCACTCCATCTCACGACCACACCCCCCGAGCGGCCTAACATCATTTATCCAAATATTGAGTGTTATGTTGCCAGAATGGTGGTTTTTATTATAGCTCATTGGCAGAAGTGGCCGTGGCATAGACAGTGTAGGCAAATGCTAAGGGCGCCGTCCATCCAGGGGGTGCTACAAATGGGGGAAGACAAAAAGTGAAAGTTTCTTACAATAAAACTAATAGGTAATATTATTACTTAATATGAAAAAAACTAACCCCGCCCCTTGCACAGTGATTGCTGGACATGGGCACTGGCGCCCCCCGTGACCCAAAATGGAAGAAGCGGGTAAAGTTAATGGATGGATGAAAAAAATAATAATAATTTAGCTGCAAATTAATTACAATAATACTTTTCTTAGTTTGCTCCCTCCTCCTCCACTACTTAGACTGTATCTGCTCCCATGCGTACAGGCCCCCACTCCCCTCCCTCACTGATCACATTCTTACATAAGCCCAATATGCACAATGTCTTAATACCCAGAGAAGGAGGAAAATTGACAGAAGTACTGTAAAAACTGTGAAGAACTGATTGCAGAATGACTACCTTAAGCTGACAGTGCTTTTCTCTTCAATAAACAGCGTTTGTACATTAACATCAGCTAAAGTTCCTCTGATGTGATGAAAACTACCGTAGTCATGTAGGAAAGTCCCACTTTAAATTTCTTAGAGTTTATAATTTTCTTTATAATTCAGCTTTTCCTTCTTCAGGGGTCACCACAGCAAATCATCATCTTCCATCTCCGTCCTCTGATGCAGAGGACGGAGGATCTCTGTCCTCACTCCAACTACCTTCATGTCCTCTCTAACTGCATCCATATATCTCCTCTTTGTCTGTTTTGCTGGCAGCTGCATTTCTAACATTCTTCTACCAATATACCCACTGTCCCTCTGGACATGTCCAATTCACTGTCCCTCCTCTGGACATGTCCAAACCATCTCAGTCTGACCTCCCTGACTTTATCTCCCAGTTTTTCAACCTGTGCTGTACCTCTGATGATCTCATTCTTGATCTTATCCATCCTTGTCACTCCTAAGGAGAACCTCAGCATCTTCATTTCTGCCACTTCCAGTTCTTTCTCCTGTCGTTATGTCCATGTCTCTGTCTCCAGACCATACAATATAACAGGTCTCACCATTGTCTTGTAAACTTTTCATTTGACCTTTGCTGACACCTTTTTGTCACAAATCACTCTGAAACTTTTCTCCATCCACTCCATCCTGCCTGGACTCTCTTCTTCACCTCTTTACCACATTTCCCATTTTCCTGGACAGTGGACCCCAAGTACTTGAAGTCCTGCACCTTTGTGACCTCTGCTCCTTGTAGCCTCACTGTTCCACTGGCCTCCCTCTCATTCACACACATGTACTCTGTCTTACTACGGCTGACTTTCATTCCTCTTCTTTCAAGTGAATACCTCCACCTCTCCAAGTTCTCTTCCACCTGTTCCCTGTTCTCACCACAGATCACAATGTCATCTGCAAACATCATAGTCCATGGGGATTCCTGCCTGACCTCATCTGTTAGTCGGTCCATCACCAGAGCAAACAAGAAGGGGCTCAGAGCCGATCCTTGATGCACTCCCACCTCCACCTTGAAGCTATCTGTCACTCCTACAGCACATCTCACCACTGTCCTGCTGTCTTCATACATGTCCTGTACCAGTCTAACATACTTTTCTGCCACTCCAGATTTCCTCATGCAATACCACACCTCCTCTATTGGCACCCTGTCATATGCTTTTTCTAAATCCACAAACGCACAATGGAGTTCTTTCTGACCCTCTCTGTACTTCATCAGCATTCTCAAAGCAGGGACGTTTGTAATAATTAAATACATTCAGCAGGTGTTACACAAGTGTCAACATTTTACAAAGTATTATTAGTTTTATTTTTCTCGACAGGTAAACTTGGCTTTGCTTGTAATGGTCTATTAAACAGTTTTTACTTTTACACCCCTTTATACTGTATATTATAATTATAATCCCAGTTGTCTGTTGTTTTTGTTCATATTGTCTTAAGCACATATGCCAAACTCAAGTCCCGCAGTTTAAATTATCCTTGTTAAAATTTTATTTGGCCCCTAAGAGAATATTTTAACTGTAGCTCAGACTAAATTAAAAATAATAATTAGATTAAATTTAAATCCTAAATTTAGCACTTAGAGCTGGTTATTATATCTGCTGTAATGGCACCTGATGGTTTTCATTTCACTCTTGTCTTTTTCATTGCAAATACAGTTAACAAATTAACTCTGTACATTAAACAGTTCCATAATTACACAAAGAAGGAGAGTGCTGGACAATACACAAACTCTTTTGCATGCTACAAAAATAAAAGTCCTGTTTAGTATAAGTGTGCATGTAAATTAAGTTCTATTTGCTATTTCTATGTGTACTTGGTGTGTGCAAATTATGATGTGATGATAGTATTTTATTAAGTAAATAATATCATCATATCTTGGCATCAGTTCTCAATCTCATTAATTCTCTTTCTATGAATGATTCCTGTCATATAACACTGGCTACATGCAGAGGTAGATGTTGTTTCTTATTGCCATATTAGGTGCTGTTTGTATTATTTTGAAGATCCTTTACCTGTAAATATCTGGGTGTGTACATGTGTATACTGGGGACATAAGAGGACTTCACAACTTTGTTATTGGGAAGTAGTTGTACATATTTTTTGAAATATAACTACTACATAAGTTTCTCAAGCATCTTGAACGGCATATACACTTGTGTTGTATCCAGCAAGTACATTGTACTATGAAGATTTTACAACATTTTTTCTAGGTATAGTTGATTTAGTATGTAGAATAGTCACTGACTAATCAGGTGTATTTAGGCAACTTGTTCTGTGTTACCTATCTAGTCTCAGGGTAGCTGGCATTGTTATGAGGTTACACGGTACAAAGGGTGTTTTGTGATAAAAGTACAGCATGAGGCAGTCAAAACAAACTCATGGTGCTCAGTGTGTATAAATTATTAAATAAGGGCTATCCAAGTTTCAAGAATGATCTCATATTGTGTTCAGATTAAGATTTTTAGTGT
>JBBPBX010003991.1:43065-68031 GCA_038048925.1 Garcialebias charrua
TGTGTTCAGATTTAAGATTTTTAGTGTTCTACCTTTGTAATTTACTGCCTTTATGTAAAAAAAAAATTTCTCAGTTTGTACGCATCTTTTATGATTGTCTATTGTTGTCTTTGTTGTTCCACTGTTGTCATCACTCTTTGTTAAAATTAGGTCTCTCTTGTAAATGAGTCCCTGAGTTTCAATGGGATTAACCTGCATGAATGAATTTTGATTGAATGTCATATTATTAATTAAAAAAAAAGTAGTTAAATGCACTTCATATTGCTAGAAAGTGTGTGGTTTTGATCAGATAAAAAAAAAATATCCTAGGACTGCTCAACAGGTGCTCACTAATTCATAAAGATGTCCCTATTTGCCATCAGTAAATGTTGGCAGGTGTGGTGGACTTTGATATTCTGTTTTAAATTCATTATATTGTTATTCTATGTCCTATTTTTTCTTCTTCTTTCGGCTGATCCCTTTGTCAGGGGTCGCCACAGCGAACTGTTGCATCAAGACTTGGCAATTATTTTTAAGGGCCTTGCTCAAGGGCCCAGAGTGGGGCAAATGAGGGTGGAGGCAATTGTGGGTGCTTCATGTCTCACCCACATTTTGATGTTGTCGGTACTGGGAGTTGAACCAGCGATCTTCCGATCACAGGCCCACCTTCTCTAAACTCTGCACCACCACTCCCATTCTATGTTCTATGGTTTCTAAATAAATAAAAAAAAGGATAATATCAAATTCAAAGGTATTAAATTTATTGTGTAATTTTATGTACGTTGGCAGTGAGATTTGTTAATGGTGCAGGGGGTGACACCTAAAATCTGGTCACAACCCACTGCCATTAGGGTGGGGTGAACATGTGATCTGTGTCTCTGTGTGTGGGCGTGTTTGTGAGTCTGTTAGCTCACAAACCAGTGGATTAATTTTTATGAAACTTTCCGAATGTAATCATAAGATGTACAACTTTAAATATTTGGAGGCAATCTGATTTGAGATAGCCAATGCATCAAACCAGCCTTAGAAAACACACACAAAAATGCTAAAACTCAGTAATTTTTATAGATAAACTGCTAAAGGTAAAATAAGGTAGTGAATGAAAGTAATCACTAAAACACAGTCTGAGTGCTAACAGAATGAGAACATCTTTACATTTTTGGCATGCACGGTGGTGGGCTTTATGCTTTTCTTCAAATATTTTCCTTTAACTTGTGTTTTTCCCCAAATTACTCAAAATGAAGCAATTATATTTTAGAGTTCATTTACAGAATGTTATTTGTGACAAATCAACGGATAATTAGACCCAATCCTCACAGTATTTACAGTACTATTTTAGCTAGTTTAAAAAGTTATTATACAGATTTACTGTTGTGATTGATTCTTGACATTCTTACCCACAATAGCAGCACTTTCCACCCTTAAAACATTAAAGAATGAAAGATAATTCAACTTTAAACCTATCCAACCTCCCATCCATGGAATAACCTACTTTGAAAATTGAAGTTTCTCAGACCATCAGTAACTTTAAATCTTTGCTGAAACACCAATTTTTCCCCATCATCTTGATTTTTATGTTTTTTTAACTTGATTTTACTGTCCAAATTCATTCATGAATTTTTGTTTTGTTTTAAGGACATTTTTTATTGTATCCGATTCACCTGCAATACTTTATATATTTTTTGTTTAGCGCTTTTGTCATTGAGGGTTATTCTTTAAATGTACTAAATGTGTAAACTTTGATTTGATTCCATCCATCCGTCCGTCCGTCCATCCATCCATCCATCGTTGTTTTCATAAAAATGATTTCACACAAAATAGTTTCAAATTTAACACACGTATTACTTTCAATCAGGTCTTAAATTTTACTTTATGGTACTCAGTAGAGAATGAACCAAATGCTGGGTGCAGACAGGTCAAACTTAAAATCAATAAATCAGTCAATATTTTGGTATGATCGAGACATAAATTAAATAAATGTAGAGCACGTTCAGTGTCAGAAGTCAATAATCACGCTGTTTGGCTCCCTGAGTATACCTTTCATTGTCAAATACTTTCACTTTGAGTTTTGTTATAGGCAAAATAAAAAATAAATAAAAACTGAGTTATGTTTAACTACAAAAACATGCAATTATAGAAAATAAGACAGCCCAGAGTTACAAAAACAAAACATTACATTTGGATTTCTGCGACTATCTAAATAATCAATTTTACATAAGATGTCAGAATTCTTTTGTGGGAAATTTGTCACCTAACCCAACTTCATGAAGAATAAATGTTTTTCATGGTTTCAGTGTAATATCAGCCCATGTTTTGTCTCGTCTTTTCGTTTGTGCTGATGTCTAATTTCCCGAGATAGGTTGTTGATACCCTTCATAAATTTTACTGCTAAGGCTTATTTGAAGAAAACAGACTTGCTGGCCAGCTACTGTGTCATCACCGTTTCAGTCAAAGCTTTTCATTCTGTCATCCCAGACAGGCCTCAGATGTCGGCAGAGGACAAGAAAAGGGGCTTCTTCGCTCGACTGAGGCCATGCAGAGGTAAAGGATGATTATATTCCGCTTGCTCTCTCTCCTGTCATACTTCAGCATTTCTCTTCCACACAATAACCATGAGGAGAATGGGTTAGAACACCCGTCACCCTGATGTCTTCCTGCCATATCATGAGGAGCTCATAAAGATCTGCTCTCGTCACTTCAAATAGGCCAATCTTTGTGTCAGCCACAAGAGAGGTGGTGCATGGCACACACTAAATGTTAAATTCATGTGTGGCTCAAACAAACCAAGTGTCTGTTATATTTCACCTCTAAAATGTTTTACTGTGATGACTGAAAATTGTACATCCAAGGGACAATTTTGTTTATTTATTTTACATCTGATTGCATGAATACATGTTATTGTATAAAATGTTGTCTTTTGTTCTCAAATGCTATTTGAGCAAAATCAAAAGGAAATGGATTTTTTTTCTTTTAATTCTATAGTAAATTGATCATTGAGCTTTGTGTTTGTAGCTGAGAAGAGTTAATGCGTCATCCATAATTGAATAAAAATTTGTCGTCTTGTGCTTTTATTTTTTGAAAATGCATCATTTGAGGACCACTAAATCTTACTGCATACATGTAAAATGACAATAAAGACTTTGTGATTCTGATTTAATGACATATCATCAATACAGTCTTAAAAAGCCAGCGTGCAGACAGAAGACTGATTAGTGGAGTGGCATCAATGTTCCATAACTTTTAATCACTTACAGTTGGACACACTCTTTTGCTGTACAAGAGTACCGTATATTAGATGTTGTTTCTAACCCGGGCCCAGGCTGGCCCTACCCAAAATTAGGGCCGGGGCAAAATAATGTGCTCGATGGGCGGGCCGGATCGGTGTTGGACTTTTGATTTTTCAGTGGACACGCATGGCTGATGATCCAATTTGGATCACCAGTCAGCACACAGTCAACCAGCCCATGGACCGTGCACTGACTGGCCAGTTGAAAGAGGTAAACAAAAGTTCAGTTAATCTTCAGATGAACCACTGACAACAATCTGTCCGAAGCCCAAGTGGACTCAGCTGCTGCGTCAGCAGACGCTCATGGCCGACAACTCAATTTGGATCATTAGCCATGCACATCTACCAACCGTTAATCACTATAATATTATAATAACTATAATATTATAATAACTATAATATTATAATAATTATAATAATCTGACTTTTGCTAATAAACAAGGAATCTTATATCTTCCTTTCTTTGAAATACGTTTTTAAATTATGTCAAACTGATTTGCTTACAAAACAGTAAAAACTTAATTAAAAAAGTATTTTGTTGGGTTTGGTTCTGTAATCAGTTAATTGGTTGATTTCGGGTCAGGCTCAGAAAAAAATATGGGTTTGGTTTGGGCTGGGTCTAATTTTTTTAGGCCCGAATGCAACTCTACTGTATATGACATATCATATGCCTATTGACAAACTATGATAAAGCAATACAGAAATCTAATGGCCCAGACACGCAAATACTTTATATATAAACTTTGTATGGTATAATCTTTGACCTTAATGCGCAACCTTGTCCTTAGAGCTGTGGTGATGAAAATATTGCATGACACTCTGTCTTGTGGTGGTATAAATGTGTATCAAGTTTCGTAAAATGATTTTGAATTGATCAGAAGCTGTGGCCCAGGCAAGCAAAGGATTTGTATAACATTTGACCTTGATTTGTGCCCTTGACCTTCAATCTGGAAATACGAAAATTGTGTGTGACACTCCATCTAGTGACATTGCATGTTTTTTTTTAAGTTTCATTAAACTAATTTGAGTGAATCAACAGTTATGTGCAAGACAAGCCCATAACTTCTGACAAGACAAGGATAATTTTTAAATATTAGCGTGTGTTATAGAATTAAAGTCTTGCTTGTTGTTTCTGACATTGTGAGAAAAGAAGATCCAGATCCCCAACATGAAGAAACGATGGATGTGGTGGAGGATGGGCTGGCAGGTGAGTAGAAGGCGAAGGCTAACCCCAGCCTAAAAAACTTGAAGAATATAACAACTCTGCAAAAGCAAGGAACAAGATTCAAACCAACTGACAACTATTAAAATCAAAAGCAACAAGTGAATTTGACAACAAAACTCAAGATGATGTAGGTAAAATAAAACAAGCAAACAAAAAAACAACCTATGTTCAACAAGATTCAAATTTCAATCTAAAAGGAGCCAAGAAGGTTATATCACAACACAAGACTTTAGTCTATGGTTATATAACCAAGTCAAACAGAGTAGTCTGTAGTTAATAACTAATGGGTAATCTTTGTGCACTGACCTAATTTCAATCAACCTTTATTTAGTCAGGTAAATCTTATTCCTTTATTATTATTTATAAATCTGATCCTTTATTTAGCCAGGTAAATCTTATTGAGCCCCGAGGGCTCATTTACAAAAGCGACCTGCTACAAACTAAAGAATGATGCCCAAATAAATAATGTATGCCCAATCATCCAGGTAGATAAATCTCTCAATTGAAATCAATGCAGTTTATATATATTGCGCTGTCACAACAGTAGTTGTCTCAGGGCACTGCACAACAACATTCACATACATTACAAAAGCCAATTAGTAAAAGTTTGATTGCGTTGAATCTTCACTTTGTTGCAGTCTCCCATCCTGAGCAAGCATAGAGGCAACAGAGGGAAGGAAAAACTCCCTTTTAACAGGAATAAACCTCCAGCAGAACCAGGCTCAGGACGAGCAGCCACCTGCTTTGACCAGCTGGGGTTTAAGAGGACAGGAAGGAGAAATGAACACAGAATGGCATGTGCAGGTGTACCCCCTATTAGAGGAAAGACAAAACAGGTAGAGTAGAGGAAGTAAAGACAGCAGCAGAGTGAGGAATTGTGGTCAATTTGTCCTCCAGTAGTCTAAAGACTCCATATTTGTGCGTCCTGTCAGTCGCGCGGAAATTGTGTGCACTGTCCGCAGACGTTTGAGACTTCATGCTTGAGCATCCATCCTGAGCAGCTGCAGACCAGATCCACAGACAAGGGGCGTTTACCTTTGGGACAAATTGAGGTCGCCGATTGGTCATTTGCTTACACGCCTATTGGACTGATTGACAGGTCGGAAAAAAAAAAAGAGAGCTGGCAGCCGCAGCAGTGTTCTGTGTTTATTGTTAATAAAAAGTTCTAAAAACAAACAAACAAACAAACAACAAAAAACAGGGAGCGCTGCCCCTGCAGCCCACATATCAGACCAGCCCACCAGAAAATCTCCAGCCCCTCCTGCAGCCACACTGGACCGGATTTGAGTCGCTTGTGACAAATCCCTTCATTTCTCATCATTTCAGTCATGGCATCAATGGAGGAGGAAGAGATCGCTTGCCTCTTGTCAAGAAAACGAAACAAAAAAAAGGCCAACAAAAAAAAAGGCCAGATCAGAGATGGAGGGGAATTTAATACATTGGTGTTGCAGACAAAACAGTCCATCGCTGGGCAGTTTATTGTGCAACACTGAGTACATGAATGCGATCGTAAAAATTGAGTTTTGTGCAGACATGCCCTGCGGACGTCCGCTTCAACTCTAATCGCGCGGACCTCCGCAGACTGACGTACACGGGAGTATACTGAGGTCTTAAAGACCGTGTAAAGTGAAATTAGATTTGTGTTTTTAGTTTATCACATGGCATAAATATGTGTTATTAATCACCCATATAAATCTGACTGATTAAAAACATTGTTTTCCTTATAAAATTAAGTGTCAAAAATCATGAAAATACATTATTTTCCCTTAGTCTAGAACTGTGGGGGCGTGTCAGCACGTGGGCGTGGTTTCAGCGCAGCACTGCAGCTCAGAGAGCAAGTAGGAGGACTCTCTCGCTCAGAGCTGAACTGTGTGGAGGAGGAAGACAGGTTCATCAGTAAACCTGCTCTGTTTGCTCCTTTTTCCAAGAGTTACGCTGTTTTTAGTGCACAAACAACTCTGGTTTTATTTTTAAAGTTGAGGACGCAACTATAATTCATAACTCCGCTGTTATGTGTTTAGAAGATGAGCGGACTCGCGCGGCTGCACCGGTCCGACCCGACACATCGCATGCGGGGGCTGTGTTGGTGATTAAGATAAAGAGGGCTGTGTTGGTGATTAAGATAAAGAGTAATCACGTTGATAACTAAGTATGCAATGGACCTGTCGCATTTTCTTAGCAAAAAAGGAGCTTGTGAACTTGTAGGGCACAGGCTTAGCAATAAAAAAAAGAAAGAAAGAAAAGAAACAGGAAAGGCGGCGGCGGTGTCCGGAGGCTGAGGAGGGAGACGGTCAGTAGCAGGTGCCCTGACCATTAAAACATCCTGGGAAGATGCAGGAACGAGGCATAATTGATTAGCTAGCTAACAATGAACAAAATATCTATGCTATTGCTATCTGATGCTATCTGCGAGTCGCGAGTGAACGGCTCCACCCATGCGAAGAACAATTTATATGACTGGAGCAGCAGGGGGTAGGGCTATACTAATGAGGACCGCGTGACGAAACGCGGTCCCGTTTAAAACACGCCTAAAAAATCCTGAAACACACATGTCTTTATACACAGTTTCATGTATAACTTCAAAATTAATTGAGCTACAATTTTGAGACTTTTTACTCATTTACAACATTACAATTATCACATTTATAATGTTTATTTAAGAAAATGTTGAAATTCACTTTACACGGTCTTTAAAGACCGTGTAAAGTGAATTTCAACATTTTCTTCAATAAACATTATAAATGTCATAATTGTAATCTTGTAAATGAGTAAAAAGTCTCAAAATTGTAGCTCAATTAATTTTGGAGTTATAGAGCAAACTGTGTATAAAGATATTTCTGTTTCAGGATTTTTTAGGCGTGTTTTAAATGTGACCGGGTTTCGTCACGCGGTCTTCAGCCCCACCCCCTGCAGCTTCAGCCGTATAAATTAGACCACGGCGCGGAGCGTGTCCGAGCAGGGGAGTCTGCGTCGGACACAGGTGCGGCGCACGGTGGGAGCTCATCCTGGAGGTGGCATAGCTCCAGGATGAGGAGGCCGGGTTGGCGCGGAGCGTGTCCGAGCAGGGGAGTCTGCGTCGGACACAGGTGCGGCGCACGGTGGGAGCTCATCCTGGAGGTGGCATAGCTCCAGGATGAGGAGGCCGGGTTGGCGCGGAGCGTGTCCGAGCAGGGGAGTCTGCGTCGGACACAGGAGCGGCGCACGGTGGGAGCTCATCCTGGAGGTGGCAGAGCTCCAGGATGAGGAGGCCGGGTTGGCGCGGAGCGTGTCCGAGCAGGGGAGTCTGCGTCGGACACAGGAGCGGCGCACGGTGGGAGCTCATCCTGGAGGTGGCAGAGCTCCAGGATGAGGAGGCCGGGTTGGCGCGGAGCGTGTCCGAGCAGTAACTACCGACTTTGGCTGCAATCCTTCGCGAACATCTTCAGGGGGCAGGACACGGGGGCAGTACTGCGCTGAAACCACGCCCACGCGCTGACACGCCCCCAGCGTCTTAGACCAGGGGAAAACTATGTTTTTTCATTATTTTTGAGACTTAATTTGATAAGGTAAACAATGTTTTTAATCAGTTAATAACACATATTTATGCCGTGTGACAAACTAAAACCACACATTGAAATTTACTTTACACGGTCTTTAAGCTTACAGCAGTATAACCAAGGTATACCTCAGGAAACCCAAGCTAAACCTAGGATTTATCAAAAGGGAAAGTCTTACGCACAGTCTTAAAACTGGACAATGTGTCAGCCTTAATGGACAGTGTCTCTGTGTGTACCATATACCACTTTTTTTTATAAAGCACTTAAAAACAGCAACAAGTCCAGCCAAAGTGCTGCACAGCAAAACCAAAACAAGCAAACATGATAAAATGCACAGATCACACAGAGGTAAAAAAAAAAATCTATGATTAACATTATATAATAGAGACAAGTTAAAATCAACTCACACAGAAGCCAGGGGATAAAAGTGCGTTCTTAAATGAGACTTAAAAATAGTGAGAGGGAGTCTGTCTGACATGCAGTGGTAAGTTGTTCCACAGTTTTGGACCTGCAACAGAGAAGGCCCAGTCACCTCTGGTGCATGGAACCAATAAAAGCATCTGGTCTGTTGAGCTCAGAGTGCTGTGGGACCTATGGCTGCAGCAGATCAACTACCTGCAGATAAGATGGGGCAGAACTGTTCAGAGATGTAAAAACATACAGAAGGATTTTAAAATGAATTTGAAAGTTATCCAGAAGGCTTATATTTATATAAAACTTGAAAAAATTAAACAAAATCCTAAATACCAGTAATACTGAAAGTTTACCACCACTATTCCCCAAAAAGAACAAGCTAACAAATAAACAAAACACAAAACAATAAATAACAATTTATTCTGCTGCAACACCAACAGATAAATGAGAAGTTAACTCTCCCTCACAGATTTAAAGATACATAAGATCTTCTTTCAAATACTTTTGAAGCCATGACCCTCCTTAAGTATCCTTTTGGTTTGCTCTATTTTTTTAAATGCTCATAATTCTGATTTTAGTTCAAACTAGGTCCAGACCTGGAAATCTCACATCCCTCTACCCCTTTGCATCTTCACCCAAGATATAATATACAGTACTATACCAGAAATGTTTGCTTTAATTTATATTTAAAACCAGACTTAAAAAAAAGATGCATTCTTACATTATTATTATTCTTACATTAGACAGCCTTTTGTCTACCTCTGATGCGACTCACAACTACAGTCATTTTATTATTTTTGGTTTGAATATCCTCCGACCAGCTACTACTAAATTAATATAACACAACCTTTTCATATTTTCTATTCTTTGGTCTACATCATTGACTTGTCACAAATGCATGATGTTGAAGAGAGAAAAAGTGCAATTAGGATCCTCATTAAATTCCCCAAAGTCCTGATTGTCCTCTAAAAATGAATGTAAACTCAACCTTAATTTTAGTTTCATAAAAAAATATTTTAATCACACTCTGTTGAGTTGATTTGCTGTGTGGTAATTTTCCAAATTCTGTTTTAGAATCTGACTCAGTCAGGAACCATGATGGCTTTTGTGATCTATGTGTTCAATACTGAGCTTATAGTCCAGGGGTCTGCAACCTTTATGATCAAAAGAGCCATTCTTACACCTTCGTGCACTAAATTCAATGTGTCCAGAGCTGCAACAACCTGCTACAACTGTTATCAACTGGTGGCCCATGGGCAACTTTAAGTTTGTTGGAAGGAGACTTTCATGGCCAGTAGGGGTGACATTATAAAGCTAAAAATATCTAATGATTTTTAACATTTATTGATATTACAATTTAAGACAAATGAAAAGACCAGATTCTTGTAAAGAGGTGGGAAAAGTTTTTTAAAATTAAAAAACAAAACAAACTATGAGCCATGCAGACCAATGTATTTTTTAATTGTGAAAAAAACAAAACAAGTATAGAAATAAAACAAAAAGCTAAAGTGAGTATTTGCCAAATAAATGACATGAAAACAGATAAAACTAGTACTTTTTTGTTGTTTGTATAACAACCAATAAACTTCAGTTTTTTGTTACTTTTAGTCAAAGCTTGAAAGAGCCGCTGTGGAGGAACCAAAGAGCCGCATGTGGCTGTAGAGCTGCATCTTGCAGACCCCTGCGCTAGTCCTTGCTTTATTTCTTCTGGTAAAGTTGACCAGTTTCCTCTTTAACTGAAAGCCACAGAAAAAGTTTACCTCCATCTGTCTTTCAAAATATCACATTTCAGTCCTTTATTTAACAAAAAACAAAAAATTAAAATTACTGTAACAAACAAACAAAAAAAGGGCAACAATTTACAATAAGATACACAAAATTTGATTAACCACTAGGGAACGCATCAGGAACGAATCAGAAGCGAATGGGTAGTTAACCAGTACTTACTGGGGAATGCACAACCAAGCCTTATTAGGGGACTACTGTACTGGTTTGTTACCACAGAAACAGAGGAGAAATTCACCATGTGAGTTCTGAATAAACCCTGCACCAGTGAGGTGAGGTCACAGCTCGTAATTGTCAAAAACTTGTTATTACTGATTTTTTTGGATTTACCGTATTTTCCGGAATAAAAGTTGCACCGTTATATAGATCGCATTGTCCAATTATTGCCCAAAAATTATCCATAAATGGGTCGCACCCTAATATAGATCGCACCTACGTCACAGCCGACGTAATGCGTCATCCACCGCTGACGTGACGCGTCACCGCTGAGACAACCCGGAAATGTGGTCCAAGTGTTTAGCTCTGCTGCAAATGGCAGCCACAGGAGCAAGCGCACGGAAGGACTTTACAAGATTAACACAGTAAAAACAATTATTTGTTTGCTGAACATTATGGCACAAGGGTTCCTGAGCTTAACCGCTCCTTAATAAATTCACGAAATGTTCAAATCAGCTGGATTTAAATTGTTTCGCTTTGACTTCTTCCAAATCCGTCGCGTGCGCTACAAAAATAAATGATAAATAAATCAAATTTTATCTCAAATGTCTCATACAAGTCAACAGTTTGTAAATGAAACCTAAATAATTACATTCTGTAAGCTGAAAAAATATCCGCCAAGTGGTTTAAGAGCTATTTTCTAAAATATACACGGAAATAAACTATGCTAACGCGACATGTTTGTGCCCATAAAAAAATCGAATTTTATCTCAAATGTCTCATACAGGTCAACAGTTTGTAAATGAAACCCAAATAATTACATTCTGTAAGCTGAAAGAAAATCCGCTGAGTGGTTTATGAGCTATTTATCTAAATAGTATCAGTTTACAGAGCTAACCGCTAACAACGGTGCTAAAAAGATAGATTTTTTAAATCTCAAACATCTCATAAAGCTAGTCACTTGTAAATGTCCATACAAGGATTACATTCTGTAAGTTTGATAAAAATCTGTCCTGTGGTTCTTGACTTATCTTGCTAACAAACAGCTAACAAACACAGCAAAATGTAGTTACCTCCAGAGCAGGAGGCCGGGCAGCGACAGAGTCAGTCCGAGCAGAGGAGGCTTTTTTCGGACACATGAGCTGGTAACGGTCGGTGGACTCTCTGGAAGTGTGCCCTAGCGGACAAAAGTGGTACTGCACCTTTTTCTGCCTAAATGAAAAACGGTCATATCTGAGCCAAAAATTGGTCTAAAAATATGGGGGAAAATCCATAAACAGGTCTCACCTCTCTATAGGTCACAGGGCATGCAAATTAGGCAAAAAAATGCGATCTATAGTTCGAAAAATACAGTACTCTTTTGTAAACCTATTGATGAAAGACATTATTAATTTCATAATATTGTACTGCTGTGTCATCTTAACTGTGTCTGACTATCACTTACTGATACCAAATCATTGCCTGGCTTTTATTTTGTTCACTGATGTAGTGAAGCATCATACCAAGTGCTTACTGAGGAACCCATCATTAATCACTACCTGACCATTACCTACTGGTTTGTTCCTATTGTAACAAACCAGTGGTGCCCTAATAAGGCTTGGCTGCGTGTCCCCCAGTAAGTACTGGTTAACTACCCATTAGCTCCTGATTCATTCCTCTTTGGTTTCCTTGAACTACCCATTAGTTCTTGATTATTCCTCTTCATTTACAAGGTAACGAACCAGTAGTCCCCTAATAAGGCTTGGCTGTGTGTTCCCCAATAAGTGCTGCCTAACTACCCATTGGTTTAAAATTAATAAATTATCATTAAATCTAGATACAACTAATTACTGTATATGATATTTACAAATAAACAAGGAACTGTTAATGTCCAGTTTAGAGTTGATGGTCTGGAGATTAGTAGAGTCTGTGAGGTGAAGTTTTTGGGTGTTGTTATTGATGAGAAACTGACATGGAAACCTCACATAAATTATTTAAGAACAAAATTAGCTAAATCTATTGCATTGCTATATAGTCAGGGACTTGTTTAATAATAAAGTGTTGACTATGTTGTACAATACATTAATTGTCTCACACTTGGTCTATTGTATTGAGGTATGGGGGAAGGCATGTAAGACAACTACAAATCCTGTTTTTGTTTTGCAGAAAAGAGCAATAAGAGTTATCACTCGAAAACATAGCCATCATACATCTAATACAGGGGTGCTCACACTTTTTCAGCATGCGAGCTACTTATAAAAAAACAAGTCAAAAAGATCTACCCAATACAAAAATGCAAAACATAAAATTATCTTCAAATGTATTAAGGATTCTTTTTATGTACAATGTACCTATGTTGATGTACCTTGCATAACTGAATAAGCCAATATTACACAACACACGTAATAAATCAGGGGTCACCAACGTGGTGCCGCCCGCAGGGACCAAATGGGGTGATGGTGACAGCAATATAGATTTTTTTAAATTTTATTTTTTTTAAAGATGGTAGAAACTGATCCCCACCCCCTTCTTTATAAGAATCTGGTCTTTTACTTTAATAAATGTTAAAAAATCATTAGATATTTTTTACTTTATAATGTCATCTCTAAAAGCCCCCTCCAGCAAATCTAAAGTGGTCCACAGGCCACCAGTTGATAACCACAGTTGTAGCAGGTTGTTATGGCTCTGGACACGTTTAATTTAGTGAAGAAAGGCATAAAAATATCTCTTTTGGTACGGAGAGATTTACAGCGGTGTATTTTACAGACTGTCCCTGAACGCAGCGCGAAAGTGTGTTATGCAAACGCTCGCGCTGCGGGATTTCAACAATTTCAGTTTACAAAATAATATATTAGATTCTAATATATTATTTTGTAAACTGAAATTGTTGAAAGTTCACGACTTAATTGATTATTTAAAAAAATTCAGTTATATATGGGGCTCACCAAAATGCATTACATTTGAACATCCAGAGCATTTTTACAAAGAGAGAAGCTGCTATAATCTTAAGGGGACGGAGATGTTCATAACAACTAAATTTAGAACCAGTTTGAAAAAACGATGTACCTCAATACAAGGAGTGAGATTGTGGAATAATCTGGAAAATGCCACAAATTTTTTTTTAAGTGCCAAGTCAATGTACATGTTTAAGAAATTGATAAAGTTTGGATTGCTAAAATATATGAAACTGTATAATGTGTACTCATATGAATTGTTGTTCTAGAAGGATTTCATTTTTTGTTTTACTAACTGAAGAATGTTATTGTTGAAATTTTATTTATGAGAAAAAAGGGGCAGATATAATAATTTTTTTCTTCTCTCTGCTACCTTTCATTTCATTGTATTGGTTTTCTTCCTTATCTTTTTGTTGTTGTTGTAAATATCCATCCATCCATCCATCCAGTGGTGGGCAACGCTAATTAAAAAATTAGTTCCACAATTTCTAAAACGCTTATTAATTTTTTTAGGTCCACAATTTCAAAAGCACAAATGTCTTATGAAAATTAGGGGAAGCTAATCTAATCTGCTATTTATATATTATATATATATATATGTTTATATATAGCCGGCAGCGTTATGCAAAATTTGCACTACACTGCCAACTGAAAAGTAACAAAAATGATCCTAAAAGGATGAAATTACAAAAATCAAAGGATTTATTTAATACTTTACGTACATATATTCTATTCGGCCACGAAATTAACAAAATAATAATAATAATAAAGTCAATTTATACCGCACTTTTCATTAATAAAAATCTCAAAGTGCTACAACAATAAAACAAGTGATAAAATCAAATAAAATCAATAATGGTATCAACTAAGATTAAAAACAAAAAATAGAATGAACTTTTAATCCCTAAAACCACTTGTAAATCTCAAATACACGGGTGTGTCGCCACGCATTTATACATAAAAGTAACCCAAATACATAAAACTAACGACTCACCGTCGAATGGTCGACACAAAACACACAATAAAATCCTCCGGCCACGTTAATTTGGCTTGAAACAGCGGGGTTCTCTGCGGATTTATCCATTAGTAACCCAGCACAACCAACCAGCTGGACACAGAGTTAGCGTCTATAGGTAGTCAACAGATTTAATGAAAAGTAACTAAAATACATAAAAATAACGACTCACCGTCAAATGGTCGACACAAAACACACAATAAAATCCTCCGGCCGCGTTAATTTGGCTTGAAACAGCGGGGTTCTCTACGGATTTATCAAGCACCCAGCACAAACAGTAGCCACAGAATTAGCCCCTGAGTTCACCTCTGACCCGGAAGATGTCAAGATGGAATAGTCCATTTTTAGTAGGGGGATAAAGAAATCGACCGTTTTTTTATTGCGTATTTAATGATCGTTTTCATCGTAACTATAATTATTTTTATGTTAAATGTACATTAACAAGCAGGATCAATGTTAGGGATGTAGGTGACTGGCCGGGGCGCGGCGGGGCCGGGGCCCCATGCTGATTGGATCCCCAGGCAACGGCATCATTTGCTACATGGTAGATCTGAGTCTGTTCTCAGCTCTGCCCCCCTCCCCCTCACACCCTCCCTCCTCTCTGCTCATTACGGTGGGGAAAAAGGTAAAACAAGCCAGCATAAGAGCTTGTAAATAAGTTTATTGGTTTTTACTGATAGATAATTAGTTATTAGCGGTACTGCATTTTAAATAAAAATAGCACAAATCCGCTTATGAATTATAAAAGTTAGTCAATTCACAAAAACGCTGACAAAAAGTTTAGGTCCACTGTAAGCGGATTAGCGCTTTAGCGCTATCTAGCGTTCATGTGCCCACCACTGGTAAATGGTAAATGGAGCTTATTTATATAGCGCTTTCCAGCCCCCTATGAGGGACCCCAAAGCGCTTTACAATACTAACCATCCACCCATTCATACACCGGTAGTGGCAGACTGCCATGCAAGGCGCCATCCAGTCCTACCGGGAGCAACTCGGGGTTAAGTGTCTTGCCCAGGGACACAACGACACATGGTGTGGGGAACCGGGATTCGAACCTCCAACCTTCCGATCGGGGGACGACTGCCATTACCACTACGCCACGGCCGCCCATGTACAGGTTGACAACAATAGGAGAAAATGGAGACCCATAGCACACCTATGTTTCTGCCTATAATATGCTCCCCATATTTTGAACCAGAAAGACTATCATGAGAAAGTTATGTCACAAAGTTGGTTGACTGCAGGCACAGTTTCAAGAGTTGACACAGTTTTCTGTGGCAAGCGTGGTCCTGTTGCTCAGAGTGGTGTCTGATTTTAACCTTAAAGTCAAAGTCAAAGTCAACTTTATTGTCAGATCTGCAATATGTACTGTACAGGACATACACAGGACCGAAATTGCGTTTCTCTCAGTCCCTCGGTGCAACAGTAAACATCTAAACATTGAAACACTGAAACATATAATAATAGACATAAGCATAAAATAGTAAAACTAACACTGTCCTGAGTTTTTTTTTTTTGCATAGCGGTGCAAGAGCATGAAAATCCACAAATTAAATTAAACAGACCACCTCTACTGCCTCATCAACAGGAATGCACGTAAAGACTGATGTGACATCAAAAGAGACCATTGTTTCATCAGTCTCCGTTATGATGACATCCCTCATCTTATCCTCAAAGTCCATGGTGTTCTGTATGTGGTGTTCTGAGCTGCCAACTAAAGGGATGAGTTGAGTAGAGAAGAGAGGGATGCACTCACCACTCTTGGCAAGGACAAAAACATCATAATTCTCCTAGCAGACAAAGGAAGGTGCACAATGTTTTTGAACCAGAAAGACTATCATGAGAAAGTTATGTCACTCATAAGTGACTTAACCACTTATGAACCACTGAAAAGAGATCCAGGAAGTGGTTACAAGAAGAAGTTGATAGATTGCCTGAAAATTTTGAAGCAGGACAAGGCTATTGACAGTATTCTGTACCACAGACTGTACCCAGGGGAGGCCACGCCAAGTCTGTATGGTTTACCCAAAATCCACAAACAAGGTGTACCTTTAAGACCAATTGTTAGCATGATTAACTCTGTCACTTACAATGTTTCCAAATATCTGGCATCTGTACTCATCCCTTTAGTTGGCAGCTCAGAACACCACATACAGAACACCATGGACTTTGTGGATAAGGTGAGGGATGTCAAAGTCAACTTTATTGTCAAAACTGCAATATGTACAGGACATACACAGGATTGAAATTGCGTTTCTCTCAGTCCCTCGGTGCAACAGTAACTATCTAAACACTAAACACTAAAACATTTAATAAACATAAGCATAAAATAGTAATAGTGTAACATTGTCCTGAGTTTTTTCATAGTAGTATAAAAGTATTCTTTTATACTACTAGGGGACATAGTAGTATAAAAGTAGTATTGGGCAGCACGGTGGCACAACTGGTAGAGCTGCTGCCTCTCAGCGAGAAGGTTGCCGGTTCAAATCCCGGTCCGGGGCCTTTCTGGGTGGAGTTTGCATGTTCTCCCCGTGCATGCGTGGGTTTCCTCCGGGTACTCCGGTTTCCTCCCACAGACCAAAAAACATGCTTGTTAGGCTGATTGGTGACTCTAAATTGACCCTAGGTGTGAGTGTGAGAGTGGATGGTTGTTTGGTGTGAGTGAGACAGGTCCCTCTTGTAAATGAGTCCCCGTGACTCAACGAGGCTAGCCTGTATAAATAAAGGTTGAATGAAAAGTATAAAAATTTACACCAACACTGAAACACCAAACACCCCTAAAACACCAAACACCCAATGAACATAAGCATAAAATGAAATAATAAAAGTGTAATACTGTCCTGAGTTTTTTCATAGTAGTATAAAAAGTATAAAAAGTATATCTATAAAATAAACTGAAGGTTCTAGCATTGACATTTGCAAAGAGTGGCACAGCAGCATATGAGTTAATGTACACAGTATATGTATGAGGTAGTTGATGTTGGTATAGAGGCAAAGTGGCATATGCAGTAAGGCACATAAGGCACATTTGGCATCCTTAGATAAGGCTAGTCAGAGAATACTGTATATGTATCAGCAGTAGTGTAGATATAAAAGTAGTGTAAATGTAAACAGTAGTAATAAATGTAAAACAGTAGTAATAAATGTAAACCGTATTAATAAATGTAAACAGTGAATGTAAACAGTAGTATGACTATAGGCAGTAATGTAATACAAACATTAGTGCAAATATGAGAAGTAGTGCAAACTGAATGAGCACATGACCGAGAGTTTAGTGAATAACCCGTTTGATGACACAGGGTCCAGTGTTAAAAACTTTGTGTTGAGTGGTAATGTGTGAGAAAGTTTTTTGTGTTAAGGCAGTTCAAATGGGAGGGGAGGCAGAGCAGGCAGAGTGTTTAGCATTCTGACTGCCTGATGAACAGAGCTGTCTCTCAGTCTGCTGGTTCGAGCCTGGAGACTCCTCAGTCTCCTCCCTGATGGCAGCAGTCTAAAGCGGCTGTGTAGTGGGTGTGTGGGATCACCTGCCATGCAGTGGGCTTTCCGAGTGAGGCGTTTGCTGTGTAAGTCCTGCAGTGAGGGCAAGGAGGTGCCGACGATCTTCTCAGCTGCTCTCACGATGCGCTGGAGGCTCTTGCGGCATGATGCAGTACATGCACCAAACCACACCGTGATGCAGCTGGTCAGGACACTTTCTATGGCACCCCTGTAGAAGGTGCACATGATGGGGGTTGAAGCTCCAGCCCTTTTCAGCTTGCGGAGAAAGTAGAGGCGCTGGTGAGCCTTCTTGGCCAGTGCTGCAGTGTTCCTGCTCCAGGACAGGTCCTTTGAGACGTGCACTCCCAGGAACTTGGTGCTGTCCACTCTCTCCACTGCGGTGCTGTTGATGGTCAGAGGGGCATGTTGTGCATCCCTCTTCCTGAAGTCCACGACAATCTCCTTTGTCTTCTCCACGTTGAGAGTGAGATTGTTGTGTCCGCACCACAAGGCCAAGCGGCTCACCTCGTTCCTGTAGTCCGTCTCATCGTTGTTGCTGATGAGACCTACCACTGTTGTGTCGTCCGCAAACTTGATGAAGTGGTTGGAGCTGTACGATGGTGTGCAGTCGTGTGTTAGCAGGGTGAATAGAAGGGGGCTCAGCACACATCCTTGTGGGGCCCCTGTGTTCAATGTGATGGTGCTAGATGTGTTACTCCCGATCCGTACTGTCTGTGGTCTCCCGGTCAGGAAGTCTAGCAGCCAGTTACACATTGAGGTGTTCAGCCCCAGACTGTCCAGTTTATGGATGAGCTGTTGGGGGATGATGGTGTTGAATGCCGAGCTGAAGTCGATGAACAGCATTCTAACATAAGAGTCCTTCGTGTCCAGATGTGTGAGAGCTGTGTGGAGGGCAGAGGAGATGGCATCGTCGGTTGAGCGATTAGGTCGGTATGCAAATTGGAAGGGATCCAGGGAGGCAGGGAGGACAGATGTGATGCTTTTCATGACTAGCCGTTCAAAGCACTTCATCAGGATGGGGGTGAGTGCTACTGGGCGATAGTCATTGAGGCATGCGGGCGTTGCCTTCTTTGGGACAGGGATGATGGTGGTGGCTTTGAAACAGGTGGGGACGATGGCCTGGCTCAGTGAGATGTTAAAGATGTCCGTGAAGACCGCTGCGAGTTCCCCTGCACAGTCCTTCAGCACACGACCAGGTATGTTGTCAGGACCAGAGGCCTTCCGGGCGTTAATCTTTAGGTCAAATTATTAATCAGTTCAACATTTCTTTTCACTGCTATGCCGACGATACACAGCTTTACATCAGGACTGGATCATCCTCATCATCCCCATCTCCATCTTCACTCACTGCCCTCTCTGCCTGCCTGGAGGAAATAAGGGCATGGATGAATCAGAACTTTCTTCAATTAAACTGCTCCAAGACTGAGGCCATAATGATTGGCACCCCTCACCAGATACAAACATCAACTTTAACAACAATCTCCTTCTCTGGTCAAGACATCCCCCTCTCCACCTCTGTTACAAATCTTGGAATAAAAATGGACTCTCATCTTACATTTGAAACTCACATTAAGCATCTGTTTAAAACTTGCTTCTTCCATCTTCGAAACATCTCCAGACTTCGCCCATCTCTGACTTTTTCCGATGCTGAGAAACTCGTCCATGCCTTTGTCTCCTCCAGGCTCGACTACTGCAACTCCCTGTTTATTGGAATCCCTGGCAAAAACCTTCAGAAACTTCAATATATTCAAAACAGTGCAGCAAGGATTTTATTGAGAGCTCGTAAATTTGAACATATTACACCCATTCTCCATAACCTCCATTGGCTTCCTGTCACCTACAGAATTCAATACAAAACTGCTCTCATTACACATCAATGCTTACATGGAACTTCACCTGACTATCTAAAGGACATTCTTGCACCATATTCATCCACCCGGTCTCTACGATCACAGAACAGTAATCTACTTCACATTCCACGAACCAAATTAAGGACCATGGGAGACAGGGCATTCTGTGTGGCTGCCCCCCGCCTATGGAACTCCCTTCCTGACTACCTGAGAGCTCCACAGTCACTGGTTGACTTTAAAAGCGGTTTAAAGACTTTTCTTTTTAAGCAAGCCTATTCTGCCCCCGCATGATTTTATCTTTGATCTTGGTTGATAGTATTATAGATTTTACTTGATTTTATCACTTGTTTTATTTATTTATTTATTTATTTTTTAAGCAGGCCTATTCTGCCTCCACATGATTCTGTTTTTAATCTTAGTTAATACCATTATTGATTTTATTTGATTTTATCACTTGTTTTTATTGTTGTAGCACTTTGAGATTTTTATTAATGAAAAGTGCGGTATAAATTGAATTTATTATTATTATTATTATTATAAATGATCGCCTTACGCTGTCTGAGGACAGCGCCAGCACCTGGCCATCAGGAGAGGGGGGGAGTTTATGTGCAGGTGTGCTGTTACTTGCCTCAAACCGAGCAAAGAACTCATTCAGTTCATTCAGCGTAGAGGTTGAGCTGTCACAGGTCTGGGGGGGTGGTTTGTAGTTTGTGATGGTCTGTATTCCCTGCCACAGACTGCGTGTATCCTTGCTGTCCTTGAAACGGTGAGCTATTTTCCTGGAATACTGCTTCTTGGCCTTTCTGATGCCCCAATCCAGGTTCTTTCTGGCTGCCCTCAGGCCCACCTGATCTCCCGCTTTGAAGGCAGCATTCCTGGCTCTCAGGAGTCTGTAAACCTCAGCTGTCAGCCATGGCTTCTGATTAGCCCGAACAGTGATGGTCTTGAGGTTAGTTACATCATCAATGCACTTGGTGATGTATGAACATACAGTGTCTGAGTACTCCTGGAGACATAAGTTGTTGTTTGTGGTAGCAGCTTCTTTGAACATACCCCAATCTGTGGTGTCAAAACAGTCCTGGAGTGCCTCTGAAGACCCCTCTGGCCACACTCGTATCTGCTTGCGGACTGGTTTTGTGACTTTCACCAGTGGCCTGTATGCTGGCATGTCATCATGGAGACTGATGAAACAATGGTCTCTTTTGATGTCACATCACTCTACGTGCATTCCTGTTGATGAGGCGGTAGAGGTGGTCTGTTTAAGGTTAAAATCAGACACCACTCTGAGCAACAGGACCACGCTTTCCACAGAACAACTGTGTCAACTCTTGAAACTGTGCTTGCAGTCAACCTACTTCACATATGGGGGGCAATATTATAGGCAGAAACATGGGTGTGCTATGGGGTCTCCAGTTTCTCCTATTGTTGCCAACCTGTACATGGAGGAGGTAGAAAAGAGAGCCTTGACATCCTTTTCGGGGAGACCACCAAGTCATTGGTTCAGGTATGTTGACGACACCCAAGGGCGGAGTGGCCATCGGGAGATTCGGGAGAAATCCCGATGGGCCGCGTCATGAATGGGCCGATAGACCACGGGGAAAATGATGACGGTTGAATAAATCTGCTCAAAATCAGCTTGTCCCTGCCTTTAGGCTGCAGGCTGCAGCCTCTTAAAGGGAGGGACAGCGCTGATCCCTTTAAGAGGCTGCGCTGCACTGGGCTGGCAGCTTGGGAGCTACCATTTGAGTAAAAAAAACCCTGAAAATTCACCGTTGGTTGAGTCCAACCCAGGAGGGAAGCACGTATTTTCCAAAACATCCGGTGATGGAGCAGCGCGGAGTCCAAACTGCTAATTAGCAATAAAAATGGATAGGAAGAGGCCAGGTGGAGCTGAAAAAGTCAGGTTGAAGAAAAGAAAGGCGGAGTAAGCTGCCAAATGTGCAAAGCTTACAGACATTTTTTCAAAGAGACAGAAGAAGCAACAGGTAATGATATAAATTAAAAACTAGCATAATAAATTAAGCTAATGTCACAACGTTGTACTATGTCACTAAACATGCATGAAAGTCAAGTGGGACCTAAACGGACATAGCTTAAAGACCGTGTAAAGTGAATTTCAACATTTTCTTAAATAAACATTATAAATGTGATAATTGTAATGTTGTAAATGAGTAAAAAGTCTCAAAATTGTAGCTCAATTAATTTTTGAGTTGTAGCTGAAACTGTGTATAAAGACATGTGTGTTTCAGGATTTTTTAGGCGTGTTTTAAACGTGACCGCGTTTCGTCACGCGGTCCTCATTAGTATAGCCCTACCCCCTGCTGCTCCAGTCGTATAAATTGTTCTTCGCATGGGTGGAGCCGTTCACTCGCTACCTACCGTCTCCCTCGAGTACTCGCATGGACTGCAGCCGCTCCATTGTGACATTTCTTTTTTTTTTTTTGCCAAAAGTCATGAGGTTCAAAAGATTTACCTGACTAAATAAAGGTTGAATGAATGAATGAAAGTGATCACTTGAAGCTGTCACCATTCGCTTCCTCCTCATGAACTTGTCACGAGTGAACTAAAGTCATGTCCAACGAGGCTGCACAGGTTCTATTTCCTGGTGTGCAGGTCTGCTGTGTGGTATAAAGGAGCAGCGCTTCCTGTTTTTAATTTATTTTTTTAAACTTTTCATGAACATATAAACACAGAAAACCGCTGCGCAGCCCTGTCTTTTTTCTCTCCGCGCGCGTGTGTGTGTGTGAGAGCCGTGACTCAATCCTGGCCGTGACTCCGCTGACAGATGAGATAACTTATCAACGTGATTACTAATCACCAACACAGACCCCGCATGCGAGGTGACCGGCCAT
This sequence comes from Garcialebias charrua, assembly GCA_038048925.1. Lineage (NCBI taxonomy): Eukaryota > Metazoa > Chordata > Actinopteri > Cyprinodontiformes > Rivulidae > Garcialebias > Garcialebias charrua. Next base: position 65,595 of record JBBPBX010003991.1, read on the forward strand.
AAGTCAGATAAAAACAGAGCAGGCTTACTGCTGCTCCTTCTCTGCCTCCACACACAGCTCAGCTCAGCTCTGAAGGGGGCAAGACATGAGCGCAGCTGCACTGACACGCCCCCAGCGTTCTAGACCAAGACAAAATCATGTTTTTTCATGATTTTTGAGACTTAATTTTATAAGGAAATCAATGTTTTTAATCAGTCAGCTTTATATGGGTGATTAATAACACATATTTATGCCGTGTGACAAAATAAAAACACACATTTAATTTCACTTTACACGGTCTTTAATTAAAAATAAAAGCAGAAATATATAAATTGACCAATAAATAAATAAACAAACGTCAAAGGACAATTTAAATTAAAAGAGAACTTTATCTCATACCTTGATGCATGCTCAATAATCCAGGTAGAAAAATCTAAAAAAGCTAAGTCTGGTCCTCTGGACATTTTTTGCTTTGTTTTGTTTTGTTTTTTGAATGTCCAGAGGACCAGACATAGCTTTTTTAGAACTTTATCTCATGTTTTAAAAAATAATTGACCATCATGGGTTTTTTCCAGCTTAGTTCCAAAAATTATATATTTTAATTCATAATTTTACATTTTACTGTGCTTAAAATACCAGTAGGCCTATATATTTTTTGTTTTTACTTTTACTCTTAGATGGCTTGTGTTATGTAATTAAATTTAAAAAATATATATTCCACACAAGTCCTTATTTACGTAATGAGGCAGAAATGCATGAGGTGAAGTGAAAACAGGAGACAGAAAAATGTTAAAGCAACACATTTAATAGACAAATAAAAATAAACTCATGCATATGCATACAAATTGCAATGCCAAACTTGTCTCTGATTTTGCTTGTCTTGAACCTAAAAACTTTTCAGAGATAAATTAAAGGACTCAAGAGCTCAGCACTTCAAGAAATCAGCAAAAATCTGCTTAGATTTGATGAGAGAGCCACAGTGAGTACTTTACACACAGAGCTGTCCAGTCTAGCATCCCAGTGGGATAGGCTCAAAAAGTCCCCTCTGGAAGAGTCCACTGTCAGGATAGGTACTGAGATGGAACAGGGTGGCCAGGAGGGCTCAGTTGAACCAGAGATTGAACTTGAAAGCAGGGCTTGTTCTTCTTGCAGAAACTGTGTTATCTGTGTTTACCTTATATTGACACAGTATAACCTTTTCACAGATGCCTACCCAGTTATAGGGCTGGCATACAAATATTTGTTGACCTTTCATTGTCTCAGGTTGCATGTGAAAGAAGCTTCTCTCTCAAGTTCATCAAGAATAGACTACGAAGCACACTTAACCAGGAGCATTTGGAGGCATTTATGCTGATGTCCACAGAGAAAGAACTTCTTATGTCCATTGACAATGACAAAGTAACAAATATGGTGGCAGAAACTAGTGCACTTCTTAGGCGCTTACTGATGCTGTAGATCACATGTCAAACTCGAGGCCCATGGGCCAAATCTGGTCTCATTGACATTTTATCTGGCCTCAAATTTAATATTTTAGATGTAAAACAGTTTTATGGTTTATCTTTTTGTCACTGCATTTAGTGCAAACTTCTCATAACAGCTGGCCAACGTTCAAGCCAACAAAATTACGTTTTGAGTTTTTCAGTAATCTTTGAGTCTGATATGGAAAGAGCAACAAAGAATTGACTTATCTTTTTCTGTTTTTTAAGTCAACTAATTAAAAAAAAATTCCCCACCTGATTTGCTGAATTGTAACAAAATGTAACAAAAAATTATAACTAAAAACAAGTTGTTGATTGTATTGCAATAAAAAATATATTATAGGCTACGTTTTTGCCTAATATTTTTAAAATGTGAAAAAATGGGCCACTCTTGGCCATTAAACTCCCGGGCTGAAAAGTTTTCCCACTCCGCCCCTGACGACACCTGGGTTAAAATTAAATCTCAGGAAGTCCAACACTTCACTGATCACATCAACTCTGTGGATAAATATATCAAGTTCACACGAGAAGATGTAAGAAATGGCAGGTTGGCTTTCTTGGACTGTGAGGTCTCAGTTTCTGATAGAGGAAATTTGCAAACTGAGGTGTACCGCAAACCCACCCACACAGACCAGTATTTACAGTTTGACTCCCATCACCCTCTGGAGCACAAGTTAGGAGTCATCAGGACTCTGTATCACAGAGCAGACAGCGTCCCCACTAACTCAGGAGCCAGACAGAAGGAGAAATCCCACACAAGACAGGCTCTAGAGAAATGTGGATATCCTAACTGGGCTTTCCTGAAAGCAGAGAAGAAACCCAAACAGGACTCCAGCCAGCCATAAGGTGAAAAGAAGGAACCCAGACCAGTCGTCATTCTGTATGTTGCGGGAGTTTCAGAGAAATTGAGACGTTTATTTTCTAAACACAACGTCCCAGTGGCTTTTAAACCCCAAAATACATTAGAGCCTGGTTCATCC
>JBBPBX010003991.1:69069-79259 GCA_038048925.1 Garcialebias charrua
AACTGATCTCCCCGAGGGACAAAGGTGCCTTTTCTCCACCACTCGATAGAACCGACGGGATTGTTTGGGAAAGCTTTGGATCGAATTCAGACCAAGCTGGACCAAAGGTGCAAACAGGTTGAAGCTCTCCGGGTGGGCATTCCCAGGAGAAGCTCCCCCCTCCCCCAGGGAGTCTGCTGGAGGCAGACCTGCGCAACCTCGACACCGCTCGGCAACGCATGCCCCACCACAGAAGCGGCCGGCGTACGAGGATGAGCATCGGCAGAGACCACCGCCGGGCCCACCTCGCACCGAACACGCATGGAGCAAAAACAGGTTTGTCCCCCGCCAGGCGGTCAGACACAGGGCCTCCTCGGCGAACCGGGGCGACAGACAAAAGCGTGCCTGATGAACCAGGTTCACGTCTTGACTTTACACGGTCACCCGCCCAAGCGGTATGGGGAATGATCCGTTCATGTCCAGACTTTATTTGTAGCACGGTACAAAAAGCTGGTAACTCTGTTGCATGCACAAATCATGTTTTTCCTGCTGTGAGTGACATAAAATCAAACATGTCGTTACACTTAAGCACGAATAAAGCTAAAAAACAGCCCCTCTCTGTTTTATTGACTCTCAAAAAAAAAAAAAAACACAAGTAACTTCAGCAGAACAGGTCCCTTTGGCCTGCCAGCCATCATAAAGGGAGGGGGCCATTTCCCCCCCTCCCTCACGGCTCACGGGGTGTTAGCCTAATCAATGAACCCTGGCAGGGTGCCTCTGCTCCGTCTGTAGAGGTCAGGCATAGAGGCGTCTGCAAGCAGGCCCCCCACCCCTCATGGAGACAGGTGAGGGGGGCCACGTGTTCCAGACGCCGCTCCATTGTGAACGACGGGGTGGTCAATACACTAACCAAGCAAACACGTGGCATGACCGAGCCCACAGGCAACCACAAGCTTCACATGTTCACAAAAGCAATTGTGTTCAAGTTGCTGTGTGTGTAAACAAATCAGAGCTGAATCAGATTCCTCTTCCTGTTATTCGAAGGGAAATGGGCTCTCTATCACCAAACAATTTAAAGTCTGCCAAACACAAAGAACCATCTCCACGTTCTCACGTTGCAGTTGTCCCTTTATTATTAATGAGTGACACGCAATGTCCAAGCAGTGATCTGGCAGAACGTGACCTTTCTCAAGCCCCCAGTATAGCTGTGCGTTGTGTCCAGCGCCGCTGGACTCGCGTGTGCTGCGCGCCGGCGGTTCATATTGTACTCTGTGCAAGCGTAGCTCTCTGGAGTGCAGGCTCCAGCAGCTGCAGCCGGGCGGAGCGTTTACATACAGGACAAATAGAGGTCGCTTATTGGTCATTCGCTGACACGCGAGGCAGTTTATCAACGCGCGCGCATAGGCGTAGTAAAATTTGAGCTTGGCGCGTTCACGCCCGCGATCAAAGGCTTTTGCCGCGGCGCTCACACGGCGTGCCGAGGCGCTCGGACTCACGCTGAGCTATACTGGGGGCTTCACTGTGCTGGTTCAGCTCTGCTCTTAAACAATATTCCCCCAATGGGTGAAACACAGACCCTGGCCTGTTTGTCTGGTTCCGACACTCTATTAAGGCCAAGGACCAGTAAACTGGACTCATCCAGAAAACAGATTGGGGTCAAAAGATCTGCTCGTTTACGAAACTCGCAGCTTCTCAGTTCCATGACCCCAAACAAGGAGAGACAAAACAGACATTCTGCTCCACCTCTGTCTAATAAGGATGACAGGTTGCATCTGTTCTCGATCACTCTCGATCAGAGCAACCTGGTAGCACATCAACAAAAAGGCCTTCTCCCCAACTTGGTTGAACCCCAGGGGGTCACAGCTTCCAGGGCCCCTGGAGGGGAACTGGATATACCAATTGCTCTTCTTCAGGGACAAACTGTGTCACCAGAAGAAGTAGTCTCGCCGCTTAGGCTGAGAGCTGTTAAAATTTTCAGCTTGTTGGCAGAAAAGAACAAGCTGATGGCATCAGGCCTGCCGGAAAATATGGTAAAAACCATCCAAAATGCTCGTGCTGTATCAACACAGTCTCTCTACGCATAGAAGTGGCATATCTTTGAAGCTTGGTGCACAGAAAGAAATATTATTTCTTACTCATGCGACCTGGCTCAGCTCCTGACTTTCCTTTAGGACTTACTGGAAAAAGGTAGTTCTTTCTCAATGATTAAAGTTTTCCTATCAGCTGTTTCAGCCTGTCACGAAGGCTGGGGACACAGGACACCTGTTGCGCATTCAATCATAATAAGGTTTATGAAGGGCGTGCTTAGGACAAAACCACCCAGCAGGATCCTGACCCCTGGTTGGGATCTTAGCATGGTCTTGGGGGCTCTCTGTGATCCTCCATTCGAGCCACTGAGCGAGGTTAAGATAGATTTGTTATCTTATAAAACCGCTCTACTCTTGGCACGTTGCTCAGCGAAACACGTGGATGACCTCCATGCATTGTCTGTACATCCAATGTGTACCAGATTCGCCCCTGACGGGTCAAAGGTCACCCTAAGGCCTAATCCTGCATATATCCCCAAGGTCTTGACTTTGAACCCTAGGAGTCTAGACTTTGATCTCTCCTCCTTCCCACCTGCTCCTGTTCTCACTCAGGAACAGGAAAGGCTGAGGGCTCTCTGCCCCATGAGAGCTTTACGCACTTATCTTACATGCAGAGAACAGCCGAATGGAGAAAAACAAATAAACCGTTCGTGTGCTTTGCAACACCTGCTACCGGAAAGGCCGTATAAAAACAACGCCTCTCACATTGGGTGACTGAGGTCATTAAAAGGGCGTACAGTAGCAAAGGTCAACAGGTGCCCTCTGGAGTGCACGCTCACTTGACTAAGGGCTTGGCAACTTCGTGGTCACTGTTCAAGGGTGTACCAGTTGCAGACATTTGTGCTGCTGCAAACTGGAACTCATTAAACACTTTTGCAAAGCATTACAGTTTGGATGTTACTGCGTGTGATGTCACTCAGACTGTTCTTTCTAACACACAGTAGAAAGTAGCCTTGAGATGCCTGCTGGTCAAGGGCAGACGTTCACACTAACATGCATTTTACTGAGCATTTCAAGGGCGTGAATGAATTACGTTCCCATAAGCAGGAAGTTAGGTTCTGGTCAGTTTACTAACTTTACCATATTCCAAATTAAAGTTGGAGCAGATTTTATCTGACCCAAATTTCTAACGAGTTCACTCTTTTTTGAATTTAAACCGATTAAATGTGACCAGACAAAATGTAATTTCACGAGAAACATCAACTTATGTTGGTTCACCAGGAGATGAACCTTTTATTGAGAAAATCATAAAAGTACATCAAACATTTGTATCGAGATTAGCTCTGATTTAGATTTCATATAAACTACGGTAGATAAAATTCAAATTGAAACAAACAGACAAGTTAAGGTTTAACTTTCTGCTGGCACATTTACTTAAAAGTTTTACTGGCTTAGGAGAAATAAGTTTAAGGAAGAAGTTTAAGGAATGAAAGATGAAGTTTAACAGAAGTCAATTATTTTGAATGAGACAGGGTGACACTTTTTCCAAACGAGTTACAGCTGGGCTTCCCCACACGCTCAGCAAACATTCAGCGACTCTTTTCCTGGTGACGATACGTCTCTGGAGATAAGAGTTGAGAAGCAGTGTGGACACTAACGGATTGCGTGGTCCAGTAGATGTCCAGATGACTTCAGCGTGTGTTTACTGATTCAACGATACGTGAAACTCGCCTTTCTCGGCAGAAACCAGGCCAACGTCCTGAATAATTTCAAAATAAGACTTTCAGAAAATAAATTCTTTCAGAAAAGAAATGAGTGAGTTACAGCAAAGCTTTGCGGTAACTCTGGCTGAGAAACGTAGGTCTAATTGGCATTTGACCAAAACGCTCAACCAGTTCAGAAAAGAACCAAGTTCAGTTCCCCCTTTGCACTGAAGCAAGACGGGCAGGAAGGGGTTTTATGTGGAGGGCTTGACCTAGTCCACTTCACTCCGCTCATTTGCTGTTTTAAGGAAATAAAGGAGTGACTTTGCAGTTCCCAGAGTTGGAAGATCTGAAGGACAGCAGAAAAACTGTTTAGAGAAGCGGCCAGATGGAATCGCCAGTAAAGTGAAATATTATGTCTAGCTCAATAGACAAAGCAGAGAAGTTTCACTCAAGAGTTTACCCTGAACTGTACTATAGATTTAAAGCACCCTCGTACTGAAGAATAAACCAGCATAAGAGTAACACGCATGCAAATAACAGATCATCATTAAATGACAAAAAATATACTGTTGATCAATTCTGAGTTAACACAAATTAAAAGGAAGTCTATTTCTGAGTGATTTGTGTCTCTTAATTCAAAGTAAACTGGAATAAAACAGTGATTTTTGTCATCCATTGTAGGTTTTCAGAGAGAAGGAGATTCACTTGAGAGCTGCAGTGAAAAAGTGAATTCAGGTGTTTTAACATGCTGGTGAATATTCTCAGTCGTCCAGGACATGATAAAATCAAAAAAGGTTGTTTACAGGTGTTTTAACCAAAAAGTCAGAGATCAGGTGTTCCACTACACCAAGTATGTTGCACGTAGAACTTGACTGAGAGGGAACTGAAAGTTATGCACCATAATTCATGTTCCCTGAAGGAAGGAATGAGGTGCAACATATCGGGCCCTTTTCAATGCTGAAAGCTCGGTGAAGTGCAATTTTGGAGAAAGATGGATGGGCGTTAGTCGCTTAAATACCCAGAGGGCGGGGCCTCTGGCGCGACGTTGACGCCCTAGCCATAAAGGCGTGATTGTATTCTTTCAGGTAATCACGCGGGGGCGCAATTCCCATAGCAAGTATGTTGCACCTCGTTCCCTTCCTTCAGGGAACATGAGTTATGGTGCATAACTTTCAGTTTTGTGTTCTAATGTCAATTAGAGAGATGATAAGAGCCCTAAACCCCAGAGAAGATTCAGGAAGAGATACAGAGGTACAGAAGTCTGCATCAACCCTAACCTCTGTGAATCCAGTGACCTGCTGGTGGAATGTGAGGGACACTATGCTAATGCTATCAAACTTGTCAACCAGGTATCTGTGAGTGCAACAAGCATCATCCACACCCTCAGAGTGAACATTTCCTACTGCTGAAGACACCATCAGGCAGGAGCAGGCTTGTTTGTGTCCAGAGAAAGCCGACATGTTGTTTCTGAAGAAAAACTGTTAAGTGAAAAGGTCCTCAGTGTGTAGCAGTGAGCATTAGACACTGATGCGTCACTGGTTTGCAGCTGTTCTTTTGACCTCGAAATTTTTATTTTTGTGTAATAAAACTGCTTGGAATGGAAAAATACCAAAGTTAAAAAATAAAACAAGATTTGTACTGTATGCTGGTGAAGGGTTAGGATTAGGGTTAGATTTGTACTCTAATGTGTAATGTAATTTTCTTGTTTAATATTAATTACAAAACTGGTACCAAAAAAAGAACCGGCACAGAAGTGAAGGTACCGACACCGGTATGGATACCAATTTTTTTTTTTAAGGTACCCAACCCTACATCTGCCCTCGGGTTGTGAGGCTGGCTGAATGTACATGTACTGTCAAATTCTCTGAAACACCTTTGGAGACGGCTTGTGGTTGAGAAATAAGCATTCAATTTACGAGTAACAGCTCTGGTGAACATTCAAACAGTCATCATGCCAACTGCACACTCCCTCAAAACCTAACATCTGTGTCGTGCTGTGTGATAAAACGGCACATTTTAGAGTGGCCTTTTATTGTGCTCAGCCTAAGGTTCACCTGTGCAATAATCATGCTGTCTAATCAACATCTTAATATGCCACGCCTGTAAGGTGGATAGAATTGGTGGCAAAGGAGAAGTGCTCACTAACACAGATTGACAACAATTTGTGAACAATGAGAGAAAAAGGCCTGTTGTGTATATTGAAAAAGTCTTAGATCTTTGAGTTCAGCTCATGAACAATGGAAGCAAAAACAAAAAGTTGTGTTTCTGTTTTGTTCAGTATATGAATGTATTCTCGTGTAAATGCTTCTTTATAAAGAAAACATATATAAATGATAAGCAAAAAAAGCAAAATTAAAAAGCTTTTTTACATGTAATTCTCAAATAAATAAAATAAACTGGCACTGAAGGAAAAAAATCTTGTTGTAGTACGTAGATAGTTGTTTATCTTCCCAAGATGCCTTGTGAAGCCAGTAAAAGTATGAAAATGAAACTTAACAAACGTATAATAAAACAGTGCCTACAGTATAAACTTTGAGGAAAAACAGCATAGAAACTCTGTGCTTTCAATAAATACCTTTATAAAACTACATACTACAGTACAGTAACTGGTTTCTATTCATTCACTAGCAGCAGCTCTGTCCAGCCACCACATCCTGTCTGCCCTCCTCCTCACAGAGCCTGTTTTCAAGAGAAACTGAAACACTGTGTGTGAGAACATACAGGGTGGTGTCAGGGGTGTTTGTCAAAGGAACCGGGAAGTAAGGGGCCAACAAGAAGGTTTTTCAACAGAAGCTTGGTCAGTTGTTGCCTGTTCTCTGGAAGTAGTACACTGTTAACCAACTGAGTGTACAGTAAAGCGTGCCACACAAAAACTGCAGCCAGCCTAAGGCCCAGCTTATACAACGCGTTTTTTGAGTGCGCAGACCAACAGCATATTTCTCTCAAAAACAATGGCTTTTATATAATATACTGCTTTAACATACTGCAGTATTCATTCATTCATTCATTCAACCTTTATTTATACAGGCTAGCCTCGTTGAGTCACGGGGACTCATTTACAAGAGGGACCTGTCTCACTCACACCAAACAACCATCCACTCTCTCACTCACACCTAGGGTCAATTTAGAGTCACCAATCAGCCTAACAAGCATGTTTTTTGGTCTGTGGGAGGAAACCCACGCATGCACGGGGAGAACATGCAAACTCCACCCAGAAAGGCCCCGGACCGGGATTTGAACCGGCAACCTTCTCGCTGAGAGGCAGCAGCTCTACCAGTTGTGCCACCGTGCTGCCCAGTATAACATACTGCTTTCTGTCCTACGTCTGATGGAATATATTTTGGGTCTCGTAGTTGATCTATGGCAGAATGTAGATGCTGTGACCGACATCTGCGCTGGGAAGAGACACCAGTCCGGTCAAGTTCAAAATTGCTATGTATTGAACGGGTCTGTCGAGACAGGCATATATTTTACACATTGCACTGGAGTATAACATACAAATGTGCTAAATAATAACAGTAACAATGATAAACCTTGTTTCTGTTAGTGGTGGGAGATGTAATAAAGCTATCTGAGCTAAATTAAGCTATCTGGACATTAATGGACCGTTATTAATATACCATATTATTTTACATTATTAGTGTTTTAATGTATATCGTAGATCCGTGTATACTGTTTATTTTTATACTTTTTAATGACATTGTTGAAGCACTGGATGTTAAGGATTATTGTGCTGCATTTTACAAAGTACTTAGACCTGTCTAAAGCTTTTGACAGTGTTCACCATGGTATTTTATACCATACCATACCATTTTAATTATAGAGCACTTAAAACAGTGTAGCAATACAGCACTCTCATGTCCGTTATGGGAATTAAACCTCTTCACATCTCTCTGAGACTCTGAGTGTTACACTTTCTTGAGCTCTGAAGAAGACAAGTGGACACTATTTTGTTACAATTACAGTATTTTGAATTAATGGACACCAATCAATCAAAAAGAACTTTCTTTTAATGTGTGTTAATTCAGAATTGATCAACAGTATACTTTTGTCATTTAATGATGATCTGTTACTTGCATGAGTTTGACCCTTCTGCTGGTTTATTTCTGCAGAACAAGCAGGCTTTGAATCTAAGGCACAAGTTCAGGGTAAACTTTTAACTTGCAGCTTCTTTTGTGTTGTCTGTGAAGTTAGCCATAATATTCTCTGTGCTCACAAGCGGCCATCTGGCCGATTCTATAAACAAGTTTTCCTACTGTCCTTCAGAGACCTTCTGCCTATGGGGATGAAAAATCCATCCGTTATTTTGTTAAACCAGCCAATAGCCATTCAGGAGGTGGGCAGACTCCACCCTCCATATAAAGTCTTACTTCCGTTTTGACTGTGTGCAAAGGGGAACCACTAACTCAACAACTGGTTTTCTCTGGAAGCTGGAGACGTGGTGGTCATTTTGTCAATTAGACCTACGTTCTCAGCCGGAGTTACAGTAAAGCCTTACTGTGCCTCATTCACTCATTTCTGAAAGAATTTGTTTTCTGGGAGTTTTATTTTGAAACTCAGCCAGGAGCTGGTCCTGTTCCTGCCGGAAAAAGCGCACTTCTGCTCGTCTGTCAGCCATACACGCGCGGAAGTCAACTGGACGTCAAACTGGACAACACAGTCCGTTAGTGTCCACAAAACTTCGTTGCTCTTATCTCCAGAGAAGTATCTTCACCAGGTAATGAGGCGTTGATTGTATGCTGCACGGGTGAGAAGTCCAGCTTAAACCTGTTCTGGAAAGTGTCACCCTTTCATTTCAAAATAATTAACTTCCGTTAAACTTAGCTTTCATTCATCCTATTTTCTTCCTCCTTATTCTTATTTTTCTTAAGCCATTAATCTGTTAAGTAAATGTGCCAACAGGGAGTTAAACCTAACTTGTCTGTTTGTTTAATTTGAATTTTTGTCTACAGTAGTTATTAAATCAGAACTAATCTCGATACAATGTTTAATTTACTTTTATGATTGTTTCAATAAAAGGTCTATTTTTGGGTAGATCAACATAAGTTGACGTCTCTCGTGAAATTACATTTGTCTAGTCACATCAAAGCAATTTAAGCCAGAAAAAGGGTGAACTCGCAAATATTGATGATGGATGTGTGTAGATAAAATCTGCTCAAACCTTTCATCTAAAATATAGGTAAGTCAGTAAACTGACCGCCCGCCTATATTACTACAACAGCGACAAGGCCAACCAAAGTGCTGTACAAACAACAGGCAACACACACAATGAAGTACAAAAAATAGACATAAAATCATCGCAGATAATAAATAAAATGACCAAACACAGATCATCTGGTGTTGAAAGCAACAGAATAGTAGTGAGTCTTTAAATTGGAGTTGAAAACTGAGAGGGAGGGGGCCTGTCTGACGAGCAGAGGTAACTCATTCCAGAGTCTTGGTCCTGCTACAGAGAAGGTCCTGTCTCCTCTGCGTTTAAGACGAGTTTCTGGAACTGTTAAAAGTACCTGGTCCGCTGACCTCAAAGCACGTGGTGGGACATACAGCTGTAGCAAATCAGTGAGATAGGTGGGTGTGAGACTGTTCAGCGATTTGTAGACATACAAGAGAATTTTGAACTGGATTTGAAGATGAACCGGTAGCCAGTGCAGGGAGGCCAAGACTGGTTTTGTTCTCTTTTTCCTGTACTGGTTAACAAGGTTTAGCCTATGTCATAAGCTCTCAGAAATTGGTTTCTCAGAACACACCATTGGTTGGTTTTCTAACCATCTTTAAGATAGGAGGCAATGTGTTCAACATAATGGTACTTCCTCCAGTTATTTAGCAGTCAACAATGGTGTACCACAAGGCTCAGTCTTAGGACCCACCCTCTTTAGAAACTATATAGGTAATGTAGGTCAGAGCATCCCTGATGCATCCATATATTTCTATGCTGATGACACAGTTGTTTATTTTTGAGCTAAAACAGTTGCTAAGGTTTTCCCGCTTTTGCAGTCAGCTTTTTAAATCATACTGTCAGATTTTTTTTTCCATCTCAGTCTTGTCCTACATGCTGTCAAAACCAAAGGGATGCTTTTTTTTTTTTTACAGGAAGTCGGTCCTAGCAGTTCTTCCTTTGATTTTATCCTTGAATGGTTCCCCTATTGAGTTTGTTGATCCCTACAAATACACCCAACCCCCGACCTACGACTCCACCGACCTACGGCCGCCCGGACCTAAGAACAAGCCAAATTAGAAGAATGCCATCGACGTACGGCGGAAAATACGTGACCTGCGAACGAACCAAGTCAAAATAAGTAATCGAGCTACGGCAGACTGGATGCACGACCTACGAACGAGCCCCATTACAAGTATATAATCGAGCTACGGCGTAACTGCGTCACATACGGCAATCGGCGAGGTGGGGGAGGGGATTGCCTTTTGCCTTGGCTGTTGTTTGTTGGGCATGGGCATGACACTGCGCATGACAGTGGAAAAG
>JBBPBX010003992.1:5843-26410 GCA_038048925.1 Garcialebias charrua
TATAGTGAACATGTAAACATGCAAAGTACAACAGTGGAAATATGAATGGTGTTTTTCAGAACGTATGTTTGAATAAACTTCTAAAATAAAACAGATAATTTAAAAAGGACTCATGTTTTTAGACTACAGGTAGTCCCCGACTTACGAGCGAGTTCCGTTACTACGAGGTGCTCGTAACACGAAAATTTGTGTGTCAGAACACGAAACACGTGTCGCTCGTAAGTCGGAAAATTTATGCTAGTGCTACTACGAACACTCGTTTTTCATCACAAACGTTCATACTAGTTCATAAACATGCTCAGAAACTTGTTTCCAAATGGTTAGCTAACACACTTTCATCTAAAAACACACAAAAGTGCTGTATTTTCTGTATGTTCTTTACAAATTTATTGCTCGTTAGTGAGCTCGTAAGTCCGGAACCTCGTATGTCGATGTGCTCGTAAGTCGGGGACCACCTGTATAATGATTATTAGATAAATGAATTAATATATTACCGTTTCAGTGCTCTGTAAAAGAGTTATCCCGATCAGCCTCTAAAAGTTGCGGCTGAAAACCACACACCTGCTCACGTCCTGAAAGTGACACCTCTCATGAAAACAGCAGCAGCAGGAAGAAAATAAGACCCTGCTGTTTCTTGTTGATCACTCAAAATAACTTCTGCTTCACAAACTGAAGACAAATCGCTAAAATATCAATTTTTAAATTGCTAAATTCGTCTGATGCGTCTGCATTCTCCGCCATTGTTTTTCAATGCGCGTTGGAGCAGGAATCTGGACGTGACGTCACAGTCACGTGACCGGAAATATCCGGATTTACCGTGTAAAAAAACGGCGCTAAGTTTAAACTATTTTTGAGATAAATTTTCATTAATTTAACATTGTTTTAGCAAAAACGATCATAGTTCAATGTTAATATATATATATGTTGTGCCATTTTATGCAAAGTTCAAAGATGATGTCAGGGGAGCTTTAAGTACAATATTCAAGTAAAAGTACTCAAGTATTCAAGTAAATGCTCTTCATTACTGTACTGTCCACCACTGATTATAAGTACATTTCATTGAAGACTAAATGTTTACATCAATATTTTGCTTGAAAGCCATGAGTTACAGCTGTAGATGCCATGTCGACAGGCAATTTAACACAATGTTTGTAAAACTGTTTTAATTTTTCACCTGAATGGTTTAGACAGTATCACGGGATAGAGATGATCGCGAGACTGCTGCACTGACCACTGAGCTCCCTCTGCCTCCATAAGGCACTTCCTATTCTAATCCGTCATAATTATTTATTTTAGCCAACATACTGTCAGACTAAGGCAAAAATACTAGTAATATTTTTTTCCATTATGTGGTGTCGATTAGTAATTACCGTACTTTTTCGTCATATAAGTCACACCTTTTTGCATAAATTTGCAAGTCCTGCGACTTATACACCGAAGTGACTAATATATGCTTTTTTTTCTCTCCCATATTTATAACCCAATGTTTGGCTCAGATCAGACAATTTCATTCATTCTGACAATGGAAAATATGGAACACTAACATTTTCAGCCACCAGAGGGCCCTTGAGCAATATGGCGAACTAAATGTCTCATTAATAAGTAAAAGTGGCTATTAATGAGACACTTGGCTTGCCATAGCAGGCCACCTTTGTCTTGCTCCAGAATGACTGAAGCAAACGTCAAATCAGCTGCATTTTGCAGCATTACCCAGGCAAAATGCAGCTGATTTGACCATTAAAGTGCAATTATTAAGGAAAAGTTAAACTGAGACACACCTTTGATATAATTTCGAGCAAACAAATAATGTTTTTTAAGTGTTAATCTTGTTAAATTCTTGTTAAAGTCCTCCCGTGCACGCTCCCGCGGCTGCCATTTGGCAGCCAATCGATTTTTGGCACAACATTGGCCCACGTTTTCGGATTGTCAGCGGTGACGCATAATACATTTGTAGATGCGACTAATATGGCGAAGTGACAAATGTATGTTTTTTTCTCCTTTATTAGACATGTTTGGACTGATGCAGCTTATACGGCGGTGCGACGTGTACAGTGGCAAGTACGGTGTTTAGGAGAAGATATATATATATATATCTATAAACCTTGCAGAAACTATAGAAGACAAAACATAAATAAATAAACTACAAGAGGGTGCACTTCAGCTACTAAAATGACTGCTTTACGTTCAATATAAATTCTATGCATTTTTTTAAATTGAGAAAATTTCCTTACATTCATATATATTTTTTCTGCTCTTTGGCTGGCAGAATGATGCAGGTGAGGAGCAGGTTCACTGCTAACACCCCAAAGTAATGCACGGTACAGCCACTTTAGGAATGAGCCTCTGCAGAGGCCAGCAACACAAGACAAGCATTTTAAAGCCACGTAGCATCCAATCAATAGACCAGTATACTGCAGCCGAATGCTCATTATCATGTTTCATGCAGGCTCTGGACAAAGGTTCATCTGCGAGTTTGGAAAATAAACTGTAGAACTGGAGCCAAACTCTTCCTCTGAGTCACGCCTGCCCACTGTGAAATCTGATATGGCCTGCACTGATTAGGAGCAGCATCACTGCAGAGATATTGTACACTAAAGCAAAACTATAATTTGAGCTATTATCTTTTTAAGGCTTTGTGTGTGAGGAGATATTTCTGCACCGACCTTCTTCATGTTGAATTAAACACACTTACAGACCTGTACTGCAGGCTCTTCTGCAGGAACAACTCAGGTTAAATGTGCTCTAGGAAAACTTACTCTAGAGAAAAGACTCAGATTTTATCTTGCCAGTTTTTCCAAGGGCCCAAGTGTTTTTACTGTAGCTAGAGACGTGCAGCAACAGAGAGAGGGATGGTGGTTTCACACCAGATAATGCCAGCTAAACATCCACGGGGTTCGAATCACGTAGAAGCTAAGGAGAACTGGAAAATACGGTAAAATATTAAATAACACAATTCTAACATGTTCATTTTCAACTTGTCAGTTTGCACAGAAAACTAATCTTTTTTTTACTGTATTAATTTATTATAAAATAAAGTTATGAAGATTAGAATGGATGGGGTCAATACATCAAACACAAATGACCAATGTCATAAAATGTTATAAAATTAGATTTATCTTTTACAGTTCGTACATTATTACGCAATATAATTTAAAGTGTGTAACAAATGTATCGGATTATGTGAATATGAGTTTACAAAAGTTTTAAACTTAGGAGTAGGGCATATCCACATATCCGTATAGAAATTTCTGAGTAGACTATTCTATGAAGTTTTTTTTTGTCCCCCGTTGAGGAGTGAAAAGGGGGGATTTGAAACAGACTTCATATGTCTGTGTTATGAGCATGAAAACTTGAAATATAAGTTTTTTTTTGTTTGTTTGTTTTGTTTTGGTGTGTGGGTGCATTGAGGTGAAAGAAAGGTCACTATCCAACATTTCATTGCCATGCCAAAATACAAGTTGGCTGCGGCCATATACTGTACATGTATTTCCATCCAACTTGTGAGCGTAATAACTTGGAAAAATGGATAAATAGATAGATACTTTATTAATCCCATGGGGAAATTTGAGAAATAAGCAAGGTACTAGCTTCCATTTTGGTGTTGCTGCATTCTAGGCATAAGATGCAAGCGCTTATAAAACTGGAAAGTCTAAGAGACAAGTAAATAATGTGGTTAGTGCTTTATACAGACACGACTATCGCTGTCAGCAATTCCACAGATTCAACTCTACAATAGTAGTGTTTAGTTTAGGTAAGGAGTCTGCAACCTTTTTGATAAAAGGAGCCATTTTTACCACTTTGCTTACTAATTATGATGTCCGGAGCCACAAAACCTGCTACAACATGTGTACTGTCAACTGGTGGCCCGTGGACCACTACAAGTTTGTTGGAGATGGTTTTTCTGGCAGTGGGGGTGATATTATAAAACAAAGAATCTCTACCTGTTATTAACATTTATTCATATTTTTACATTTTAATACAAAAGAAAAGACCAGATTCATGTAAATAAATAAAAATACATTAACAATTTTATAAAAATTAAAACTCTGAACTCAGCAGGCCGATGTGAGTTTTCAATTCATGATTTCTGAAGAATTAAGTATCCTAGTTAAAGCATAAAGTTAGTAAAAAAATTAGTCCAGTTTGTAGTGTATCCAATTACATTTTTAAAGAAACATAAATACTTTTGTTTATTTGACTTTATTTTTTGTGTTTTATTCTCAATGTTATCAAAGTTACTCACCATATTCCTTCTCGGCAACTTGTCATGAAGATATTTCTAATCATTCTGGTAATTTTGAGAGAAAGATCACGCTGAGTCTTCCATCTCACAGCGTGAAACAGCGTTTGTTAGCCACTTAACAAAGTGGCTAACAAACTACTAGCATGATATAGTCCGCATGTTTCATGCCTTGAATTTGTAATATTCTTCACATATTTGAAAATGAACTAGCAATTTTCATTGTTGGTAATGCTTTAAATAAAATTCAGATTTACTTTAATTTTGGTCAAAGCCTGAAAGAGCTGCTGCAGAGGTATCAAGGAGCCACATGTGGTCCCAGAAGTGCAGGCTGCAGACCCCTGGTTTAGGTCAAGTTGTAGTTTAAAGAAAACTTAAAAGACTTGGTGGCATTGAAGGCCCTGCATTTAAAGATGGATGTTCTGGAGGTGTGTGCAAATGAAAAGTTTCACATCTTGTTGATAACGCAGCACATAGTTTAACTGAACACATCAGACAAGTACGGTAACTTCAACGTTTCCTTTTAATCTAACTTGTTACATGCCCCAGTGTTGCTCAATAATTATTTCCATAGAAATGTAATGTAGTGTCTTTTTCAGGCTATATATACGCATAAGCAATTTAATGTTATATTAACATATTACATATATTTAATGTTATATTAAAGTGTAACACTTACTGGTAGATACTGATTTCTTAGCATTGTCTGAGACCTTGGGGTGAACTTGCAACCCACTCATTGTAAAATTGGCAATTGTCCTGATTGTGTTCAATACAGTATGTATGTAGATATATATTTTTCATGTTTAAAAGGGGAGACTATGGAATAGCTCCAAGTTAGAATATCCTTTTAATCATTTACAGATTGATGAGTTCCATTATTTCTGTGCATCCATCCATTGTCTCTACATGTCTAATCCTGTTCAGGGTTGGGAGGAGGTGGTACATACTGTATCTCTAGAGGCGGGGTACACCCTGGACAGGCCGCAACATTTGTTTCTCTCAAAATATTACAGATAATTTTCTCCCTAGCATTCTGTTTGTCATGCTTGAGTATGCCAGAGTAGCAAACTAGAAAAAGAAATGCTGCTCTTATAGAGGTGCTGATTATCAAGTGTATTTGAATAAAACTCCCAGTAGCTACTTACCTTCTTACCTCTTATAGCAGCATTGAGGGTGTACTTTTTCCTCTGATAGCTTCTATGTTCTAGCTTAGTTTTCAAAAATAAAATAAAAAGCCTTTTAGTTTTTTTTTTTTCCCAGATTTGAGTTTTTTTGTTATTTTTTGTTATTAAACCATCTTTCTTGTGGTATTTTAACAATGCATTTTAATAAGAGAAGAACTATAGTTCTCTCTTGTAAATGAGTCCTCGAGGCTCAATGGGATTAACCTGCCTAAATAAAGGTTGAATGAATATATTAAAACTCATAGGTTTGATTAATGATTACCTTAGAATCTCTGCAGTGTGAAGTATTTAATATTCTGTGCTTTGACAGAAATCAGGAAGATGGTAGAATCTTAAACCGTATGAGAAACAACTATACTCATTGTATATTCTCCAACATATTAACTGTAAGCTTTGAGGTAGCTGCATCACGCAGTGCAGACATTTTTAGGTGATTTCCTGAAACAACCTTATGTAAGTCATTCGTCTAATCTTGTTAACACATAATTGAACCTGATCCTGTGCAGGTTTGGCCTTACATACTTTAAGTGTGGAAGTCAGTTCAGTGACAGTTTCAATCAAATAACCATAATATCCAGGATCACAACAAAACTGTCATCAAACTCACAAAACCAAATCTGTAGAACGGAGAACAAGGCAGAGCAGGGCACTTTAGACAGCGGTGGTGTTTATATTATTTGAAAACTGATGATGATGACCAGAATATTTTTCAAATGTTATTTTGAATCAAAGGTGAACAAGCTTACTTTTGATGTTGGCTGTTTACTGAAGATGGTGATTACAAATTTTATCACAGTTTAGCGACAGTTAACAAACTTCTTACTTTTTTCAAGAAATAGCTAGGTAATCAATTCCTTTTGTGAAATGGTTTATTTGAGGCTATTTTAAACGGTTGACCTATAAACACTCCCACTGTAGCTTTAGTTCATCCCAATAATAATAGTAATACAGTAATAATAATAATAATACATTTTATTTGTAGGCGCCTTTCTTGGCACTCAAGGTCACCTTACATCGACAATCATAAAAACAGACACAATATTATATACACAGTAAAAACAAGTAAAATAAAAATAAAAATAAGACAATGCAGTTGCAATCATAGTGCATAGGCTACTTTAAACAAACAAAGAGATGATAGTGTGATAACCACAATACTGTAGAACTGAATAATAATTTTTTTTTTTAAATTCAATTCGCTGAAGTATGTTGGATAGGTCAAATAATCTGTTGACCAAAAAAAGCATATATTCTGAATGCATATCTTGCATATCAACGTTTTACATGAAAAGCTTTGTTAGCACTGTGTTGGGGAAGACTCTCAGCTACTACCACATGGAAATTGAGCTCAAAATGTATAAAATTTACTCAATTGCAACTGTTTTGTGTTTGCTAATGTTGATTAACTATGGCAATCAACAAGTTGGGTGCAAGTCGGTGCAAGATGACATGGACAGTGACCAAAGGTGGGGGCCTTGGCACTCTGACCCTGGCTTACCAAAGCTGGCTCTTGGGACATGGAACGTAACCTCTCTAGCAGGGAAGGAGCCTGAGCCTATGCATGAGATTGAGAGGTACCGACTAGATATAGTTGGGCTCACCTCGAAGCACTGCATGTACTGAGGCAAAAGCTCGGATGTGGGAGGAGTTCGGTGAGGCCTTGGATAAAGACTTCCAGTCAGCTTGGAGTAGATTCTGTCAAACCATAAAGTGGTTGAGGAAGGGACAGCAATGCTTTACTAACACTGTGTTCAGTGAAGGTGGGGTGCTGTTGACTTCAACCAGTGATGTCTTTGGGAGGTGGAAGGAATACTTCTCGGACCTTCTCAATCCCACCGGCACATCTTCCATGGAAGAAGCTGAGTCGGGAGACTTTGGGGTTGATCTGTCCATAATCGTGGCTGAGGTCGCCGATATAGTTAAAAAGTTACGCAGCGGCAGGGCTCTGGTGGTGGATGAGATTTGCCCTGATTTCCTTAAGGCTCTGAATGTTGTTGGACTGTCTTGGTTGACACACCTTTACAACATTGTGTGGACATCAGGAGCAGTGCCACAGGACTGACCAACTGGGGTTGTGGTTCTATACAAAACGGGGACCAGAGGGTGTGCTCCAATTATATGGGCATTACAGTGGCTGTGGCTGAGTGGTTAGAGCAGTCGTCCTCCAATGCAAGAGTTGGGAGTTCGAATCCACCAGCAGTTACATGCTGAAGTGTCCCTGGGCAAGACACTGAACCCCTCTTTGCCTCAGATTTGTGTCCCATCAGTGTATAAATCTGATCTAAAAGCATTGATTAGTCTCTTTAGAATGTTTTGTTCAATTAGCTTTGTAGAGATCTAGTAGAGTGATGTATGAATGGGTAAGTGAGGTCACAGGTTGTATTGTACAGTAACGTGCTTTGAGTGTCTTGATAAGATAGAAAGGCGCTGTTACAGAACAGCCCATTTACCATTACTTCCTTAGCCTCCCTGGTAAGGCCTATTCAGGGATACTGGAGAAGAGCGTCAGCTCATTGGTTGAACCTCAGATCCAGGTGGAACAATGCAGGTTCTGTCATGGCTGTGTAACACTAGGTCAGCTCTTTACCCTCACTAGGGTCCTCGAAGGGTCATGGGAGTTTGAATATCCAGTCTACATGTGTTTTGTGGACTTGGGAAGGCTTTCCACCATGTTCCTCGAGGTACACTGTGGGAGGTACTTAATGAGTATGGGATTGGAGGCTCGTTGCTACAGGCTGTTCAGTCCCTATTTATTTATTAAGCTTTATTTAACCAGGCAAACCCCATTAAGATCACAGATCTCTTTTACAAGGGAGGCTCAGGTCTGAAGGCAGCCTAACATTTGAAATAATATAGGCAAGGAGGTCAGTTTACTGATCTTACCTATACTTAGATGTAAATTGGGCAGGGTTTAGACTGACACAAAAATACATCAATAATTCACGGGTTCTCACTTTTTCAGATTAATACCTATAGTTCTGTGACTTAGTGATGAGATGTAACTGACAGGAAATGTTATTTATGTTGGTACAGCAGAGCTGAACCATTTAATAACAGAATCATAAAATTACATCACAACATATTTACATGATTGGATCGATCGGAATTTCCTATAACTAACTGTAGACAGATTAAAACTTAGAGACAACAGAACAAGTTAAGGGTCTTATATTACTTATTCTGCAGGTACATTAACTTAAAGTTTTATGGCTTGAGAAATAAAGTTTGAGGAGAAAGTTTAAGGAGGAAGTTTAAGGATGAAGAGAGGTAATATATTGAGATGAGTTTAACCAGGAAACACAACCTACTCCTGATCAGCGTCCGCTGGACCCAGGTTCGCTATGAACAACAATGTTTTACCTTTGCGAAGATTCATCGTCCAAGCTATGGTAAAGTTGGGTTAGCCTTAACGTGCATGGACCGTCCGTACCGCTACGTTTCTGCAGGCTTTCCAATTGTTCACCTTCAGCATCTCCTGAGGTCCGCTTCGACCTCAGCGAGGTAGTGAAACCGTTTCCGGTTTGATTTTCAAGATAAAAGATTCTTTTGAAGGAATTTCACTAAAGTTAAGCTTTTTACAGCTTGAAGTGAATTTATACTGGTGTGTTATGAATCCTTAGCTGATGACGTAGACCTTTGGCTCATGGTCAGACGTCCCAGTTGCTTTGTGGAACCTCATGGTTTGAGTTCCTCAGCCGACTCCAGGCTCAGACAGGAAGTGGAGCCTTAAAAAAGGAGGGTTGACCCAGTTAAATCCACTCCGCTCATTGGATGTTTCCCAGAGAACGGGAGGGATTTTGCTCAGGTCAGCAAGCTGAAAATCTGAAGGTTACTTCAGGATAGGAGAGGAATTGTTTTTAGAATGAAAGGAGACAGGACGACAACTTATGTCTTGATCACTCTGTCCCTAAACATTTCAAACAAATACTAACATATTATTCTGACTTGTTCTTCAACTTTAGACATAGTTCTTGACTATGACAAAGTTTGATTCACTTTCATAGTGCAGCATATTAAGAATACATCATATGAAAATTAACAATGATCATTCAACATATTGAAAAGTAACACCACTGCTCATACAAATAACACAAGGTTGTAAAATAATTATGTCTGAATTAAACACAAATTAAAAGGAAGTCTCTTCTGATTTGTGTCTCTTGATTCAAACTAAACTGGAATAAAACAGTGATTTTGTCCTTCACTGTAGGTTTTCAGAGAAAATGAGATTCACTTGAGGGTTTCAGTGAAAAGGTGAATTCAGGTGTTTTCACCGACAGTTCAGAGACCAGGGTGTTCCATTACACATTAATTCTTTTGGTCTGTGTGAGGAAACTGGAGTACCTGGAGAAAACCCACGCAAGCATGAGAAGAACATGCAAACTCCACACAGAAAGACCCCAGGTCCAACCGGGGATTGAACACAGGACCTTCTTGTTGTGAGGCAACTGTGCTAACCACTGAGCGATTGTGTTGCCACCTATACAAGCGGTGTGAGAGTTTGGTTTGCATTGCCGGAAGTAAGTCAGAGCCCTTCAGGGTGGAAGTTGGACTCCTCCAGGGCTGCCCGTTGTCACAATTCTGATCATAACTTTTATGGACAGAGTTTCTCTGTGCAGTCAGGGGGCAGAGGGATTCCGGCCAGTGGCTTCAGGATTCCTTCTCTGCTCTTTGCAGATGATGTGGTCCTGTTGGCGTCGTCATGTCATGATCTCCAGCTTTAACTGAAGTGGTTAACAGCCAAGTGTGAAACAGCTGGGATGAGAATCAGCACCTCCTATCCTGAGGCCATTGTCATAAGTCAGAAAAGGGTGGGTTGCTCCCGGTCGAGGGTGAGGTTTTGCCTCAAGTGGAGGAGTTCAAATATTTTGGGGTTTTGTTCACGAGTGAGGGAAGAATGGAGTGTGAGATTGACAGACAGATTGGTGCAGCTGCAGTATTGTGGACCCTGTGTCGATCCATTGCCATGAAGAGGGAGCTGAGCTGTAAGGCAAAGCTCTCTGTTTACCGGTCGGTCTACGTTCCTACCCTCACCTATGGTCACGAACTCTGGGTAGTGACCGAAAGAATGAGATCATGGATACAGGTGGTTGAAATGCGTTTCCTCCACAGGGCAGCTGGACTCTCCCTTAAAGATAGGGTGAGAAGTTCAGTTATCCGTGAGAGACTCGGAGTAGAACCGCTACTCCTCCACATCGAAAGGAGCCAATTGAGGTGGTTCGGGCATCTAGTAAGGATGCCTCCTGGGAGGTGTTTCAGTCATGTCCAACTGGGAGGACACCCCATGGAAGACCCAGGACACGCTGGAGAGACTATATGTCTCTCGGTTGACCTGGGAATGCATGGTGGGGTCTCCCAAGAAGAGCTGGAAGAGGTGGCTGTAGAATGAGATGTCTGGGCCTCCTTGCTGAAGCTGCTGACCCTGCAACCCGATTTCGGAACAAGCAGAAGAATGGATGGATGGATGGACGGATTAGCTATGGTGTCCATCTTAAATTGTGTTGACGCCAAAAGTTAATCAGTTGTAGATGTTTGTCAAATTATTACAGTCTGAGAATGCTTCTGAAATTTCTGATGGCTTTATTAATGATTCATAAGCTATTTGGCTAGAAAACGAGAACACACAAAGACACAAGCGGTTACATGATTGTCATCCCTATTATGGTAGTCTGAGATAAAGAATGATCATATTACAAAAAAAACAAAACATATTTAAACATTTTGTATTTAGCTGTGAAAATTAACAACAAACAGCAAGTTTTACAGTGACTAATGTAAACAACAGCTAGTAACTTAAAATATTTTAAGGGACATAAATATGTCATCACACTATGCAGGTATAAGAAATATGTTTGCACATTTACAAACACACACACATGCACACACATTTCCCAGCATGGTTCAATGGCCCAGTGGGGGTTTCCTAACCACTGCTTTGTCTGTCTGGGTTGTGAAACTCCGGACAGAGATTCAGGTTATGGCCGCTGACTCACCCTGAGGCTGAACGGTTATAGTGGCTTGTTGTCAGACCTCAGGGGAGCTCTCCACTCTACTTTCACGCAGAGAATATTTAGTCCATACCAACTGTGACTTTCATATGACCTTAGAAAGAGGCTATCACAGAAAAGTACTTCCTATTTTGTGATACCTTTGTTAGCATGGTAGATGGTAGTGAGATGATCATAAGTCAAACAAAGAAGAACCCACCCAGAGAATCTGACTCAACCTTGTTAGATTTATCTAACCTTGATTAATGAGCAGGCATCAGGACATTTGCGATGTACATAGTGCTTTTTTGTGGGTTTCCAAAATGGAAGAAGAAAAAAAATTGACTTATACGGTCATTTTATTTTTATCGTTTCATTGTTGCAATTACACACACACACACTGAACGTTCCCTGACGACAAATCAATTTAAATTTAATGTTTGAGCTTTAATAATGATTGTTTATTTTGTCAGTTTTACAATAGTTTTTTAACCAAGTATCTGTGCATGAACTGTACCTCAACAACAAAACTAGAAGTCTATCCGATGTTTTGCTTAGCCTTTGTCAGCACTGCTCACTGTGAGAAAAACAACTTTTTAGACAAGCCTGCTGATTTAGACATAATTATTTTGTAATGTAAAATGAATTCAATCACTTTATATTTTAGATTTATTCAAGCTTTACAATACAGTTTCTTAACTCAGTGAACAATTTCTTCTCGAGTTTTTCCGTCACCCTTATTGGAGAAAAATATTCTCTCTTGTTTACCCAAAAAGAACCACACTCGACGGCAGGAGAAGATTTTTAACCGGCATTTACTCGCAAGACCAAAAACATGCATGTTAAGTTGCCTTCAGGCTCAGGCCTCCCTTGCAAAAGAGATCTGTGATCTCAGTGGGATTTGCCTGCTTAAATAAAGGTTAATAAATAAATAAGGCCAGATTTTCAGGACAGGTTACATAAATACAGTATATGTAAATGTACACACATGAAAATCAGTCACCTGCCAGCTGCATTCTCTGCTTACTTTTATACCCTTATCAGTTCAGTCAAGTTCACAGAGCTCAGGAGGCGTCCTTGGGTGCAGTTGCAGCCTTCTCACCCAGCTTTCTCTGTTAATCCAAATACGGTTCATGGGCAGAGATAAGATAGTGTCTTGGGAGATGGTTTTGATTACGTCTTGGGCTTCTTGTCCTCCACTTTAGACCAAAACTTCTCTGACAACCTACAAAATACAACCGACTGGAAAACAGTTTATCATACAATCGTGATTATGACTGAATAAGTCACCTTATTTGCATTTTTTCCAACTTGTTAGAGCCTTAACTGATCCTTTCCCAGAAATCAGCTTTTTTTTCTTCTTCTAACAGACCAAACTTGTTTGTGTTAGTTGACAGTATCCCTCTCCAAGACAGGAGGAGCTCAGTTTTCTTCTGTCACTAAGATCTGTCCAAATGGTCCACTGCACTGTTTTTCTGTCACTTCTCATTTCCACAAGCACTTTGAAATGGATGAGTAGTGGCTGGCTGCTTTGTGTTTTGTTTTCGCTGCCTGTGTAAGCTCCCTGTTTAAACAACACAGAAATTGGTCTGCTTGTGAGCCTGCATGGTGCTGAGTGCAGTTTGCTCAGTGTGGATTTCTCCAGAGTCTTCCTGAGCCTGAATTTGAATTAATTCATCTGTTCGCTTCTCTGATCTAATTTACTGTCATCTTAGAGGACATTCCTGACCTCTTCCAAATAACTGCTACACTGTGGTAATTAGCTTGTATGTATGGATGACATTTGTTATAATTGCTAAGTGTCACACCACCAACTGCCTGCAGTAGTAACAGTAAATAGTACTGTTGTAAGTTCTCATCTTTCTAAAGTATTGCTTTAACTGTGTAGGTTGGTAAGCTTGAATTTGCCTTCTGGGACTATATGGTGGGCTTGCATGGCCCAGATGTTTCAAGTGAAAAGAAGCAAATGCTAATTACTAGCGGTATCTCTAGGCATCCCACATAAAAACATATTCATACATATCTAAGATGCATCCCCTAAAAGGAACACTGCTCAGTTATTTTTTTCCCCCAATTTATCTTCATAGTTTTCTTTCCTATCATAAATTTACTTAAATGTGGCTATGAGTCACATTTTTGTCTTGGGTGTTGTGGTGAAATAATGAGATAAAACCCCAGTTTGGAGAGTTAAATACATTTTAAACTAAGAAATTTGAGTGAGAATCTCAGGGGCATGAGACAACATTGAGAAGCAAAATATGCTTGCAGTGAAAGCTTTTACAAAGTTACAATGCTTATCAAAAACATTTGTCACACAAGGATGCCAGCCTTTGTCAGAGCTGAAGGGTTGTATCAGTGGCAACTTGACAGCATCTACAAAAGACATGTCACCAATTTAATTTTCCTCCACATTAGGCAGTGGGATTATGATTATCTTTCCACTAGCTAATGCCCACAGCTACAACCAGAAGTTTGCATACACCCATGATGGGCATGAATGTCATATTTTGAACTTCTAACAATTTATTTGAACTGCTCTATTTCCATAGTGGAATGAATATGCTTTTTAAAAACAAGAATTAGATGCACAGGTTTGAAATTGTTTTTAATTATCTCTAATCAATACAGGATCAAAGATATAATACACATACAGCATACTCACATTTATACATACACTCCCTACTAATATTTTGTCACGTGTTTATTACGTGTGTATTTTTAGTTGATGTTTTTCTTAGTTCACAGCTTAGATGTTATTACTGCTCTTCCTTTACTTTTTATTGTTGGATGTAACTGGGACCCTGTGTACATAATCTCGTTTCATCACATGTACCACATGTGGTGCAAATGACAATAAAGATTCTCTGACTCTGACTCTCTGACTGATTAGCAAGTTTCACCTCAAACAAATGTTTATTTAAGTTAGTTGGTTTTCTGGCACAAACCTGGCTCTCAGGCATGTAGTCCACACATTTTCTATAGGATTTAGTCGAGGATTTTAGAAAGGCCACATCAGAAACTTGGTGTTAGTCTGCTGTATTCATTCAAAACAATAAGAACAAAAGCAATGTAAGTGTGTATGTTAGGGGTGTAATGTAAGGGATCATCGTCCTGCTGGAACATTCAACTGAGTCCAAGTTCAACTGTCCAGATGCTGACTGCAGGTCAAGTTGAAGCAATTGGAAGTAGTCCTCCTTCTTTAATACTCCATTCACTTTGTGCAGTACATCAGTATCACTGAAAGCAAATTAGCCCTATACTGTAGTCTGATTCTATCACCACCATGCTTGACAGCTGATCCGCTGTTCTTGGGGTTTGAAACCTCATCTTGCCTCATCCAAACTTGTCATTGTGTCCAAAAAGCTCAATTTTTGCATTGTCCAACTAATACAATTGTCTCTAGAAGGCATTTGGTGTGTCTATGTGGGCAGCTGCACATTTCAGTCAAGCTTGAGCAGGGTGGTTTATTTTATTTTTTCTTGGATGGCATTTATAACAATGTAAAACTGGCTTCACTGAGAACCTAGGCGCTGGTGTTCTAACAGTTTCCATATCATTAGGCCCAAGCAGCTAAGCGCTGCGAAGGCCTATTGGAATCGCTCTGTTCAGGCCCAACCTTTTTATTCTTCCACCAAATGAATTGGCCTTTTGGGGGCTTTATCATATCCCAAAACTCACCAAATTTGGCGGCCGAATCAGGTCTGGTGAAAATTTACGTATTTTGGGGGCGTGGCAAAAATTGCAACAGAAACGGCTCAAAAGCGCCACCTAGAAATTTTCAAACTACCCTCCGCATTGGCCTTAGTTTGACGTAGAATCATGAAATTTGGTACACTTGTCCAATTCACCAAGATGCACAGAAAACCCTCTGGCACCAACATTGTACGATAAATGGGAAGGCGGCCATTTTGGAATTATGACCAAATTTTAACACCTTTTTGTCAGTTTACAGCCTCCGCATTTGAATGAACTCATCCTAGGGATTTCGCTCAATCGGCTTCAAACTTGGCTGGTTTGTTCATAAGGCATGGGGGACCAAACATTATCAAAATGGTTCGTTTTCATTTCATGCATGCTGAAGGGGTGGAGCCAGACGTCAAATTTAGACATCTCGCCATGAAAAACGAAACGCTAATAGCACCTACATGAAAACTGTCTAATACATCAAACCTTCAGTGATTTACCCACATCCGGTCCCCTACAAAACTGAATGGTAAAATCATGACATCACTTAAGCCACGCTCCCTGATAACAGGAAGTGTAAAGTTTTTCCTTGAACGGTCCCGATCGGACCCCTGTTACCCAATCAGCCAGACATCGTGTCCAGTGACCAAAGACATGTTGGTGTAACAAGCTTTCCAACACTGACGTTTTGGGTGGAGCATGTGGGCGTGGCGACGTGGCGAAGTAAGACGTATTGCCGTCACCATACATTTGGTTCTAAAATCCACAGATTTGATTTGAGGAGTACCAAAATCAGTATGATCGATCATTGCCCACCTCTTGAATAAGAATCCATGAAAATTGGCCAATAACCTTCACAGCGCCCCCTAGAATATTTAAAAACATCAGCCCCAAGCCATTTTTGGGCCGATTATTCCGAAACTCTGTGAACATCTGTATCTTCTCAGGACCTACGAAAAACTCTCTGGAGCACTGGTCCAAAACCAACAGGAAGTCAGCCATTTTGGGTCAAAGGGTCATTTTCCAATGTTTTGAACTGCAGATTTGACCAAACTCCTATAGGGATTTTGAAGGATTGTCTTCTAACTTGGTTAATACTGTATACCCTTAACACACATATGTCAAATTGAAGGCCCGCGGGCCAGATCCAGTCCGCGAACTCATTATTTATGGCCCCCTGGATGATCTAAAATTTATTTTATTTTTTTGTGATGGCCTCGCTTCTCCCCTTACAGTCATCCTCTCCACACCATTATTATTAAATATTTATTCTAGTAATTATCTAGTGTTTTTTATTATTATTATTTATTTATAATATAATATTGAGCATGCATCAGGGTTATTTATAATATATTTGTTATAAATAGCTGCATTATAAAACAATGTAAATTACTAAAAGCAGGAACATGTCTGTTTTGATTTATGCCAAGAATTTAGCAGATGTAAAGCTATTTAATATTTAATTTAATTCATTTATTCATTCATTTAAAAGAGACGAAATAAAACAAATTAATCAAAAAGAAAACAATGAATGAAAAGAGTGCAGAAAGAAGAAAAAAAATCTTATATCACCCCCTTATAATAAACATTGAACCAGTCCGGCCCTTGGCTTGTAGCAAATTTGTTTTTTTGGCCCTCGGTGCATTTGACTTTGACACCCCTGCCTTAACACATTGGACAGTAAAAGTTATCAAAAGCTTGCGTTTCCGTTTATGCTAAAGGGGCGTGGCCAGGCCTCAAACGTGCGTGTCACGCCATGAATTTCAAACCGCTAAAACTTTCACATTGAAAGACCTAAATGCACCAAACCTGGCATGAGTCATCCCTGTTGGATGCCTGACGAACCTCTGCGGTCATGTTGTGACGTTATCAAAGCCCAGCCCCCTCAGAACAGGAAGTCACTTTTTTTTCTTGGAAGGCTCCCTATCTGACACCCTTGAACTAATCAGGATGATCCTGTGTTAGAAGACGTATAACAAGTTGGTCTGACTTGCATTAAAGCGCAAACTGTTATCGCTGGAGTATATGGGCGTGGCGCGTGACGATCTCAGAAATGACGCCATCGCCAATAGTTTGGCTCTAAATTCCACAGATTATTCATTCATTCAACCTTTATTTAGTCAGGTAAATCTCATTGAGCCTCGAGGGCTCATTTACAAAAGTGACCTGCTACAAACTAAAGAATGATGAACAGCAATGGTAGAATTTCCTTAAACAACAAACAACAGAAAAAAAAAAACGTAGGAGAGAAATAGAAAGTGAAATGCAAAGTATCAAAACTAGCAAAACACCACAAGGTAGATGTACAAAATCAAAAACAGGAACATATCTGCAATGGTTTTTGCCAGGTTTCCAAAAGATTTTTAAAACCATTTAGGGAGGTCAGGGCCGAGAGCTTCAAATCTTTTTGTAAGATATTCCAGGAAGCAGGAGCAGAGTAGGAGAAGGCCCTTTTTCCAAGTTCAGTCCTCACTGACGGAACACTGCAGGTGATGATGTCCTGAGAGCGCACACTGTAGCTGCACTCACGTAAAGACATGTAGGAGGAGATGTATGAGGGCAGCAGACCGAGAAGTGATTTAAAGATGAAAATGTACCAGTGGAAAAGTCTGCGTGAGGTTAATGATGTCCAGTTAACCAGTGAATACAGGGTGCAGTGGTGGGTACGATAATCACAGCCAGTTATGAATCTTAGAGCACCATGGTAGACAACATCCAACATCCGCAGGGTGCTTGTAGGAGCATTCATGTAGAGAATGTCACCGTAATCAATGGAGGGGAGGAAAGTCACAGATACAAGGCGTTTCCTAACATTCAGTGTTAGACATGATCTGTTTCTGAAAAAGAAACCCAGTTTAACTTTCAGTTTCTTTACTAGGTTTTCCACATGGAGTTTAAAAGAGAGCTGTGAATCAACCAGTATACCCAAATATTTATAGGAATCAACAAACTCAATTGGGACACCATTTGAGGATAAAATCAGAGGAAGATCTGCTGGGACCGACTTCCTACTTGAAAAAAACATCCCTTTTGTTTTTTCAGCATTTAGTACAAGTTTGAGACGGAACAAATCTGACTGGATGATGTCAAAAGCGGATTGCAAAAACTGGAAAGCCTTAGCAACTGTTTTAGCTTGACAGTAAACAACTGTGTCATCAGCATAGAAATGTAAGGATGCATCAGGGATGCTCTGACCTACATGAGCTATGTAAATTGTAAAGAGGGTTGGTCCTAAGACTGAGCCTTGTGGTACACCATTTTTAACCGTTAAATAACTGGAAGAAGTACCATTGTGCTGAACACATTGCTTCCGATTGGACAGATAATTAGAAAACCAACCAATGGTGTGATCAGAGAACCCAATTTCTGAGAGCTTATGACACAAGATGTTATGATCCACTGTGTCAAAAGCTTTAGACAGATCTAAGAAAAGTGCAGCACAATAATTCTTAGCATCCAATGCTTCAACAACGTCATTAAGAACCTTCAAAGAAGCAGTCGTTGTGCTGTGTTTTTTCCTGAAACCAGATTGATGGAGAGGTAAGATGTTAAATGAGTCCAAATAATTTTTGATCTGAGAGTTTATCAAATTTTCTAGAACCTTGGCTAAAATGCAGAGTTTAGAGATTGGTCGATAGTTGTTCAGTGCGGTGGGGTCACCTCCCTTCAGCAAAGGAAGAACAAAGGCTGTTTTCCAAGCATCCGGAATGGAATTTTGGCTTATGGACAGATTAAAGATGTGGGTCATGATATGAGCAGCCAGCCTTAAGAAATAAGGTGGAAGTTCATCTGGACCAGCAGATTTTTTAGGATCAAGATCATTTAGCAATTTATTTACCTCACTGACTGAGAACGGAGAAAATGAGAAGATGTGATTAACTGAGGAGGGATTTGATTTGTAGAAGTTTGGTTATTAGATGGAGTGGATGATTTTCCATTTATAAATGTGTCAAATAATGAACTAGAAGCAACAAAATGTTTGTTGAAACAGTTTAGGATCTTGTGCTTATTTGACACAGGAACAGAGTCAACAAGAAGTTGTGATGGAAGGTCAGATGATTGGGGGATGCCTGAGAGAGATTTGAGGGTTTTCCAGAATTTTTTAGGATCATTTAGATTTTTGGAGGTCTGAGATAAGAAGTAATTACACTTTGCGGCTTTGATGGCAGTTGTGCATTTATTCCTCAGCTGCCGAAAATTCATCCAATCAGTGTCTGAGTGCGATTTTCTTGCTGCGGCCCAGAGATGATCTCTCCTATGCAGAAGGTCAGCTAGTTCAGGAGTAAACCAGGGGCTGTCACGGCTCTTTATCCTGAACTTCCGGAAAGGGGCGTGTTTATTTACAAAGTAAACGAAACTGTCATGGGGCGGCCGTGGCGTAGTGGTAATGGCAGTCGTCCCCCGATCGGAAGGTTGGCGGTTCGAATCCAGGTTCCCCACACCATGTGTCCTTGGGCAAGACACTTAACCCCGAGTTGCTCCCGGTAGGACTGGAAAGCACCTTGCATGGTAGTCTGCCGCTACCGGTGTATGAATGTGTGTAGCATTCAATGTGTGTAGCACTTTGAGATTTTCACTAATGAAAAGTGCGTTATAAATTGAATTAATTATTATTATTATTATTATGTCCATGTACCCAATGCAAACCAATGCAAAGTATTGACCGTGCCCCCTTAGTACCGTTTCGTGCCCCCTATAAGGGACATGGGCACGGATAGGTACTAGAGGGGCACGGACAATGCATGTCCATGTACCCAATGCAAACCAATGCAAAGTATTGACCGTGCCCCCTTAGTACCGTTTCGTGCCCCTATAAGGGACATGGGCACGGATAGGTACTAGAGGGGCACGGACAATGCATGTCCATGTACCCAATGCAAAGTGTTGACTGTGCCACTCTAGTGCCGTTCTGTACCTCTGGAGACCCCCAGCATGGGGGTCCTTGTTCCCAGAGGGTGTTACCCAAGTATGGTACACCTTCCTTGGTCCTAGAGTGGTGGTCAATGGGTTAGAATACAAGAACCAGGACATCTGGAGGACAGGGGGACATGACGGGAGTGTTACCCAGGCATAGTATACCTTCCTTGGGTACAGAGTGGTGGCAGGTAGGTTGGAAGTTAAGATCCTGGATGTCTAGAAGACAAGGGGACCAGGCAGGAGTGCTACCTAGGCATAGTGCACCTTCCTTGGGCATGGAGTGGTGGCAAGGGGGTTGGAAGATAAGAACCAGGACATCTGGAGGACAGGGGGACATGACGGGAGTGTTACCCAGGCATAGTATACCTTCCTTGGGTACAGAGTGGTGGTAGGTAGGATGGAAGTTAAGATCTTGGATGTCTAGAAGACAGGGGGACAAGGCGGGAGTGCTACCTAGGCATAGTGCACCTTCCTTGGGCATGGAGTGATGGCAAGGGGGTTGGAAGTTAAGAACCAGGACATCTGGAGGACAGGGGGACATGACGGGAGTGT
>JBBPBX010003992.1:37935-65701 GCA_038048925.1 Garcialebias charrua
TAAACATTGTTGTGTTTAATTCACAATTGTACCTTCCAAACCCAGTAAGCAATAGTTGTGATATTGTTTATGGTTCACGGTTCAGTCTCTGGGATCCCGGGCATTACTTATTATTCATAATTGTAATTCAGACGTTTATATCTGGTTTAAAATTATTAAGGGTGTAACGGTATGCTAAAAATCACATTTTGATTCGGTTCAATTACAAGGAGGGCTCGGTTCGGTTAATTTTCGTTTCAAGACAAAATAAAGACTTACAAAATGTTTATTTTGAAAATATTCCAAGTAAACAATACGTTTGTATAAAAATAAATAAAAGCAACCCATTTGGATGACATTATAAATAAACAGCACTCTTTACAATAAATAAACTATACTAACAATCTAAAAAAGCTAAGTCTGGTCCTCTGGCTTTTTTAGATTTTTCTACCTGGATTATTGAGCATGCATCAGAGTATACTAACAATAATAAAAATCTTAATAAATACTATAACAGTCAGAGCCAGAACAATAAGCAGCAACAGACTGTTTACAATCTAACTAATCAAGTTTTAAGTTTTTTCCAAAAAGACCAACTTGTCCACATTTTCTGCCAAAAGCACAGATCTAGTTGCACTGAATATCTCCAGCGATGGAGAAAACAGCTCATAACAACAGGTAACAGGAATAAAGAGGTAGATCTTTGCTAATTTTGCATTATGGCTGTATTTGGCCTCATTACTCACAACCTCTTCTTGGACCTGCTCCGCAGGTGGGACAGGACCCTGTGAAAGTTCAGAGTTCAGTCATCACAGACTTCTTAGCTGCAGGTGATCTCTGGCGGATTTCCCGGAACAGGAAGGAGACAGCTGCTATCTCTGTCCCAGACTGGAAATAAAACACAGAGGTAAAAAAAAAGAGTTAATAATATTATAATAAATAAATAAAAAAGTTGATTACATAATAATAATAAATGAGCAATACCTCTTCTTGAACGGTTGTTATGAGGTGGTTGAATATCTCAGTCATCATCATCAGGGTAGGGCTTTAATCTGGTCCAGGGCTTGTTGACAATATCAGTTTTAGCTTTTTCATGAAGTGCTGAACTTTTTGACTGAAGTGCTGACATGATGGATGACGTAGCAAGGCTCAAGAAATTTAAAGCCAGCGCATCAACAACATTCAGACGTAGGTCCAGAGCTTTAAAAACTCATACAGCTTGTGTTATTGCTCTGGACTGATCTGAATTACCTGATAAAGGTTGTTTAAATGCTGCTGTTAGCCGTGTTTGCAACAAGCTGCTTTTCTTGCTTATAGTCAGAGTCAGAGTCAGAGAGAATTTATTGTCATTTGCACCGCATGTAGTACATGTGTTGAAAACGAGATTATGTACACAGGGTCCCAGTTACATCCAACAACAAATGCAAGAGAAAAACAATAATAACATCTAGGATTAACTAAGAGAGACATCAGCTAGTAATACACTAAGCCCTAATGTAGTAGAAAAACATCATTATAAACAGCAGCACGAACATGAGCAGATGGTCACAGATGAACGCAGCAACAAGAAACAGATCAGCATCAGCATGATGTGACATTTTGCAGTGTTTATTCTTATTATTTATTTATTCATGAGTCTGACAGCCTCAGGGTAGAAGCTGTTCCTCAGTCTAGTGGTTCTACATTTGATGCTCCTCAACCTCCGTCCCGAGGGGAGTGGTGCAAAGAGTGAGTGTGCTGGGTGAGTGAGGTCTTTCATGATGCAGGTGGCTCTTTTTCTGCATCTGGAGGTGTAAATGTCTGTGATGGTGGGGAGACTGACTCCCACAGACTTCTGTGCAGCCTTCACCACTCTTTGTAGAGCTTTCCTCTCTGCAACTGTGCAGCCTCCATGCCACACGTTGATGCTGGAGCACAGGACGCTCTCCACTGCACACCTGTAGAACGAGGTGAGGACTGAGCTTCTCAGACCGGCTCGTCTCAGCCGTCTGAGGAAGTAGAGTCTCTGATGACCTTTCTTGATCAGGCTGGTGGTGTTATTGCTCCAGCTGAGGTTATCATTCATGTGTACACCCAGGTATTTGTAGCTGGAGACCACCTCCACCGCAGATCCACCTATATACAGTGGGGTGTGGGTGTGTTTGTTCCTTCTGAAGTCCACAATCATCTCCTTCGTCTTCTTCACATTCATGTGAAGGTTATTCTCTTTGCACCAACTCTCCAGATGTTCCACCTCCTGTCTGTAGCTGGATTCATCATTATCTGTGATGCATCCCACCACAGCTGTATCATCTGCAAACTTAACAATATGACAGCCTGGATGTGTGGCTGTACAATCATATGTGAGCAGAGTAAACAGAAGAGGACACGTTCATGTTTGGATGATGTTGCTTCAAGCACGTTAACAAGTTAGACGTGTTGTTTGCTGCAGATCCAATCTCCGTGAAACAACGTTGACACACAGCTTTGGATTTGTTCCCGTCTTTTAACAAGAAAGCCATAATGTTCCCAAGCGAGACCTCAACGAGAAGCTAGGCTGCTAATGCTAAGCGTGCTGCAAGATATAAGTGCCGTGCTGAAACATGCTTAGGAATTTTTTGTTCCGCGGCACATAATCTCTTGTTAATAAAATTTAGTGAGTGGAAAAAAATGACCGAAGCGGTACGCACGTGGACCGAACCAAACGTGCTGTACCGAAACGGTTCGGTACACCAACGTGTAACTTTACACCACTAATAATTACCCTCGAAACTCTAACTTACATTCATAGGTAATATAAAGTCCACTCTTTTTCAGTTCTAGGGGTTTTACATTATAGGACACAATAAAAATTGGACTGGTCTTTACCAGGTTCTAAATTCTAGATCCATCCTAGTCATTTTTGTTTAGTCAAAAATAAAACCAAATGGAAAATCTGTAAGAAAACTAAGTGCACTCTTGCTGCTTCTACAGTATTTCAGAGGGGAAGCAGCAGAACAATGTTTCTGATCAGATGCACTTGACTGACATCATAAGCAACTGTTACCACCTCTTAAAAAGCAGGATGTCCGTTTGCTGCTCTGGAGCATGCAGGTGTGTGTTGACAAAATGCCGAAGGGGGAAGACCTCCTTAATGACCTTAAAGCAATTGTTGCTGTCCTTTATTTTTTTCTGGGGAAGTTTGCAAAGCTATTTCTAAACAACTTGCAGTCTATCAGAGAAAAAAAAAGAAAAAAGATTATTCATAAGTAGAAAACATTTAAGGCCGTTGCCATTTTTTCCAGAAGTGGACAGCAAAGCAAATTCACCCAAAGGTCAGACATTGCAATGCTCTGAGAATTTTGAAGACAAAATACTCCATCTAAAAGCTCTTTCGTAAAATAGTTAAGCTGAATGGCCTGTGGCCAAAGACCACTCCGTCTTCATGCTTCCTCTAGCCATTCTAAAAATCACAAATGTAGTTGGCTACCTCCTGCAAAGACGAGAGCTTTCAGAGAATGTGAAAATACTGTGGAACCAAAAGAGGAGTGGAGCAAAACTCTGCTGCGTTGGTGTAGAGAATTAAATGTGTGATGGAAATCTTCTTTGTGTGGTTTTTCAGGTAAAATTATTTAACTCCGTTTAGAGGTCTTTTTCATAGTTAACTTTGCTTTTCTTAATAAATGTGAAGTTGATGTGCATCATTGTCATATTCTATTTGTAATAAATCTCTGTTGTTTTTCAATCCCTCAACAGGTGGGTCACACAGACTGTATTCATTCATTCAACCTGTATTTATACAAGTTAGTCTCACTGAGCCTCGAGGACTCATTTACAAGAGAGACCTGTTTTTTTCTTTTTAACAAAGGATGATTACAACAGTAGACAACAAAGACAACAGTAGACAATCATAAAAGAAAGCATATAAA
Source organism: Garcialebias charrua (assembly GCA_038048925.1). Taxonomy (NCBI): domain Eukaryota; kingdom Metazoa; phylum Chordata; class Actinopteri; order Cyprinodontiformes; family Rivulidae; genus Garcialebias; species Garcialebias charrua. The sequence continues at coordinate 41,802 of JBBPBX010003992.1, forward strand.
TTGAAAAAAAAAATGAAAAAAAAAATGACCATAAATGTAAAAAAAACAAAAAAAACAGCTAGATTGTAAAGTGATATACAATACTAAAAACAGGAACATGCCAGGAACGTAGTTGTTTGAACCCACTTGTAAAGGTCAAGAGCTTCAGATCTTTTTGCAAGGTGTCCCAGGTTATGGGAGCAGAGTAGGAGAAGGTCCTTTTGCCTAGTTCAGTCCGCACTGAGGGAACACTGCATGTAATAATGTCCTGAGAGTGCACGATGTAGTTGCACTCACGCAGTGACATGTAGAATGAGATGTATGAGGGCAGCAGACCAAGAAGTGATTTAAAGATGAAAATGTACCAGTGGGAGAGTCTGTGTGAAGTTAATGATGTCCAGTTAACCAGTGAATACAGGGTGCAATGTATGTTATCACTTAATAATTAGGGATGGGGCAGATCCGATCCAGTATCGGTATCGGTATCCGATACCAGCATAATTTAAGTATTGGATATCGGATCCAACCTGCCGATATTTCCGATCCAGCTTCAAAGAGCACTTGTGTTCCATCATATACTGTGACTGCCGTCTTAACATTATGTAAGTTAAAACCAATGAAGACACTCACAACAGGAAACTCACAAAATTTAACAGTATAGTCTTTATAGCAGGGGTCCCCAAACTTTTTCCTGTGAGGGCCACATAACTTTTCCCTTCTCTGGTGGGGGGCCGGAGTCAGTTTGTAACAGGAAAAGTGTGACGATTGCAGGAGTGTCTAAATGTAAACATGTATTGTTTTCCAGAAAGCACAATCAAATAACCCTCTCTGGGTTCTTCACAGATGTTGGAACAATAATAAATAATTAATTAGTAGTCAATAACTTACTGGGAGCCGTTTCTCCGCGGTGTCCATCCCAAAGGCTGCGCGCATTAGCATTAGCCCCTCCGCGTTAGCATGTTAGGCCATGCAAGCTATCATCCTTGTCGTTGTGACGGGATTCATAGTGTCGCCGCAGATGGTATTCTTTGAATACCGCCACCGCCTCTTTACAGATGAGACGGACAGCCTTTTCCTTGCATTGAACAAAAAAATAATCATTTGTCCACTGCAGCTTAAATGCCCTGCATTCTGAATCTATTTTTCTCTTACCTAATCTTTTCACCATTATTCAGTTCTGTCTTTGAGAAGGGCGGGTTTAGGATTTTTTTTCTGAGGGTTGCCAGATAGGGGCACAGACCGCAAAAGGGTGGAACAGAATGTCACGTTTTGGATGTGTCAGAGTTTTTCCCCAAATGTTGACACAATAAATTTAATGTGGAACAATAGTTCAAAACAGTTCATAACTAAGGAACATTTTATTGCAAACGTCCAACTTTATTATCAAATACAAATACACATATGAAAAAAAATAATTCTAAATGTTCTCTGGTATTGTTCTGGGGGCCGGACCAAATGTGGAGGAGGGCCGCATCCGGCCCGCGGGCCGCAGTTTGGGGACCACTGCTTTATAGTATAGAAAACATTCCAAAATACACATAACTTTATAGTCTCAGTACAAATATTTCATTATACAGATTCACATACCTGAACAGTATCGGATCGGAAAAGTATTGGTATCGGCCGATGACCAGTTCTTAAGTATCGGTATCGAATCGGAAGTGAGAAATGTGGATCGGTGCATCCCTATTAATAATAATACTGAGCCCAATTTCACTTCATGATACAAAAGTGCTTGAGGGGTAGATTGGCTATGACACCCCAACCCATCCCCCTTTGATACCCTTTTTCCCCCAGTCTGCTCAGAAATCCCAACAAGGTGGCCAGAAGGTATTCAAGTCCCAGACTGAGATGTCGTGTATTAGACTTAATACTCTGCAGGCTTCACTTAGCCTGTTGATGTTAACATTTGTAACAGTGCAAATAGAAAAAGACTGAACATGCATGACTTGTTTGGAAAGGTTGTAGGAGAAAGCCTTTTATCTCTAAAAAAAAAAAAACAATACAGCAGCATGACTTAGGTCTGCAAAGTTGCAACTGGAATGACTCTCAAGACTTCTAGAGCAGTCTTTTGGACAAATGAAACCCAAGAGATATCAACCATAATATACACCACCACATATCCCAATGTTTTCTGGAATCAAATGTGAGGCCAGCTATGTCAGACAATCTGGTTAATACAAGGTCATGCAAAAGTGATTATTCTAAACAAAAACAACAGCAAATCAAATAAATAAATAAATAATAATAAAAAAGAATGTTTTGGACACCTCTAATTAAAGTCCAAAGGTAGGACCTTAAGGCTTTTTCTTTGTTTAATAAATAATGACACAGCAAAGTGTATTGTATTTTACTACAAATAGGTTTGAATTTAAATTATTTAAGAAACTGGTAGATAACGGGTCATATTTATTTTGTACTGAAACATAAAGATTCAGATTTGAAAGAGGGCAGACAATATTTATCTGTAGATATTACCTACATGTAATTTAAACATGGCTAAAAGTAAAAGGCATATGTTTTTTTATTTTATTTTGTTTTATGTTTCCTTCTCTCACACCTGCCTCCACCCTCATTTGCCTCACTCTAAACCCTTGAGCAAGGCCCTTAACCCCCACCATCTGCTCCCCTGGGTGCAGCTCTCTGGTCCGCACAGAGGGTTGTGGTAGCTCGGTGGTCTGCGGTTGTGTCTGGAAGGGCATCCGGTGTAAAAACAATTCCCACATCTTCGCATGACTTAGTTCGCTGTGGCGACCCCTGAAGAAGGGAGCAGCTGAAAGAAGAAAAAATAATAATGTTTGCTTCTCTGAAATGTCTCTGTTTTTTTTATTTTTATTCTCATGTGTGTTTCTCCTCCTTTTCAGGTGGTGGGTCAAATCGATAAATTAACGTCTGACTTTGACTTTGACCTGGAGCCAGATGACTGGACAGTGGCCACAGCTAGCAGCACGTCCAGCAGCGAACGGGGTCTGGGAGAAGCCTTCAGGTTGGACTTCCTCAACACAGATGTGCTTTCTGACAGCTGGGAGTTTTGCAGTTACCTTGAGGCTGCGGGTGCAGCTGCTCGCAGGTTTAGCGATCAACCAGGGGATCTACGACAAGAGCTGGGCCATGAGACCATCCCCACTCAAACCCAGACTCCAACACCACCTCCCAGCACCGCCTCGGTGTACTCCCAGATGAACGGCGGGCTTCCCATCCCTAACGGGCCACGCATTATTACGCCAGATTCATCGAGTGAGGAGGCCAGCAGCTCCACGCACAGCCAAAAGACCTCCCGTACTTCTGGCACAAGAGAGCGAGTTCGCTTTAGTGATAAAATCCTGTACCATGCATTGTGCTGTGATGATGATGACGACGAGGAGGAGCAAGATGAGTTACAAGAGGACAAGAGTGGCTGTACTACTCCAGATAGTGATACTGAGCCCAGCCTCCTGGGCAGCTCGATTTCCCCCAAACGTTCTTCCTCGGAGCATTCACTTCTCCATAACTGTCTTGACCCTTCCTATGTCTCCTCACAAGTGAAGGGGATGACAGGAGCTCACACATTACCCAGGAAAGGTCTCCTAAATCCCAGCTGCCGCAAAAAACTGTTACGAAACAGCAGCACACAAACTGTCTCAGACAAGAGCACTCAAACTGTACTGCCCTATATTCCAACCAAACAGAAAACAAAGGACCACTGAGAACGCCTGACGTTTCTCATAAATCTCATGAAGAGAACTGTGCATTATTTAATATTAAATACATAGCTCATAGATTAATACACAAATAAATTAATTACTAAATAAACAAATGATATATGGGAAACCACTTGCCTACCTAAAGTCATTCTGAGGCTCAGGGAAAAAAAAAAAGAAGAAAGAAATGAAGTACAGCACAACATTAAGATGAAAGGTTATGGTGGACCAAAATGTTAGTGCCTGTTCGCATGTAAGGAGATGAATGGACATAGTAAGTATAATCATGTGAATTGATGATGGTGATTACAAAAGCAATCATTTATAACAAAATATTTTTAAACGAAAACAATTGGAAGTATGAAATTATGCAGACGTCTTTTTCCCTCATCACACAATTGAAGTCATAAAGACAAAAAAGGAAATGCTTGTTTCTATCATGCTGATACAAAACGTTGCTCACTCTGTACCCTAAATCTGTATAAACATTGTCTTTTTTCATGTTCCAGTAATTTCAAATGTCAGGGGGATTATTGCTTCCAGCAGGGAAATGTCTCCAGATGCACATGTCAAGCTGCTTCCTCCTCTCTTTGATGTCAACAAATGACTCTGAGCGTAGAGTCTGAAAACAACACGGTTTACCTTTGGTTTTTATAAAGCATCTCATTGTGATTGCTCCATGGTCTGTTGCGGATGCTGAAACGTGTGAGTGACAGGGAGAAAACAGATACACAGACATTTCAGAAGTCGTGAACCCCACCAGTGACATTTCAATTTTTGTCCTCCTCTGTGCCTGCTACAGGCTTCATTCAACTTAGCAGCTAAATAGCATTTTGGTTGGAGAAAAAAAGTCTAAAAGGTTTTGTCTCTTCATTCAGTTGCCCAGTGGGGGATTGAATCCAGTAGAGCAGCATTTTATTCACAGGGCTAGCGTCAATAGCCATTCCTAATCAATATGTTAGAGGGAGGTTGCAGTGAGAGGTCTCTTTGCTGAGCATGCAAGCCACTCTCCTGGGAACGGTGAACAAAAACTCACAGTCAGAACTATTTACTTACACTGAGCAGAACAAAAATTAGAACTGTTGCCCGAAAGAACTGACATTTCAAAAAGAAAAAAACTAAACAAAAGTGGGACCAAGTGTGAAAGCTGGTGGTGTAAAGAGAGTGTTACTGTTCAACGATTTCTCTTTATTCTTATATATTTATTTCATTTATTCATTTTCCACAGACCGATAATCTACCCTAGGGAAAAGCTTTGTGAGTGCTTTCGTTTTAAAAAAGAAAGTTAAATGTTTAAATCTTTAAGTGGAAAATCCTTGCTGACTTTGATGCCAACCTTTCTGACTTGGATCACCAAATGGGGACAAGACCTTCCCAAAAAGCCAGTGCTTATGATGTCTCTCTTTCCCTTTCTTTTTTCTTTTATATATATTTTTTACATTTTTATAGATAACTTGGCAGAAAATTGACATACATACGTACGTACGTACGTACGTACGTACGTACGTACATACGAAACGTAAAAAAGAAACGTACATACATACATACATACATACATACATACATACAAACATGAATACATACATACAAACATGAATATATACATACAAACATGAATACAAACATGAATACATGCATGCATACATACATACATACATACATACATACATACATACATACATACATACATACATACATACATACATACATACATACATACATACATACATACATACATACATACATACATACATACATACATACATACATACATACATACATACATACATACATACATACATACATACATACATACATACATACATACATACATACATACATACATACATACATACATACATACATACATACATACATACATACATACATACATACATACATACATACATACATACATACATACATACATACATACATACATACATACATACATACATACATACATACATACATACATACATACATACATACATACATACATACATACATACATACATACATACATACATACATACATACATACATACATACATACATACATACATACATACATACATACATACATACATACATACATACATACATACATACATACATACATACATACATACATACATACATACATACATACATACATACATACATACATACATACATACATACACATACATACATACATACATACATACATACATACATACATACATACATACATACATACATACATACATACATACATACATACATACATACATACATACATACATACATACATACATACATACATACATACATACATACATACATACATACATACATACATACATACATACATACATACATACATACATACATACATACATACATACATACATACATACATACATACATACATACATACATACATACATACATACATACATACATACATACATACATACATACATACATACATACATACATACATACATGCATACATACATACATACATACATGCATACATACATACATACATACATGCATACATGCATACATGCATACATGCATACATGCATACATGCATACATGCATACATGCATACATGCATACATACATACATACATACATACATACATACATACATACATACATACATACATACATACATACATACATACATACATACATACATACATACATACATACATAACTGATTAAACAGTCAAGTGAAATTAGATTTAATCTACTAACGTAGTCCACTGCACACCTTCACTGGTATTTGAGGTAGCTTATTCCATTTCTGGCATGTTATGTGCAAGGTCTTCAAAAGTTCAACTGACCACAGCAACAATGGATATTATTAGGTGACGTGAACTAGCCCACCTCTGTTTTATCTGTGTACTTCTGTGTTAAAGTTATTATACAATGCACAGCTTAAGAGAGTTACGGCTGTGCTGTTTAGGCAGCATTAGGCCTCCAGGGCCCAATACAAGGAGAGCAGACGGTGCACTTTTACACCAGACAACTTGGTAGAGGCCACACATGCATTCATTTGCTGTAGGTTGGTGTGCTACACTTGCACAAAATTGAAGTGACTTTGCCATTTGCCTTATTTTTTGTTTTATAATAATAATAATATAATAACGATACTAATAATAATAATATTCATTATTATTATTATTTATTTTTATTATCCATCAATCAGCCATTATCTTTTATCTGCATCCTCCTTTTTGGGTCGCGGGGGGCCCATGCCAAGCCATCACTTTGTGAGAAGCAGGATGCATCCTGGACAGGCCGCAAGTCCATCACAGGGCCTATTATTATTATTATTATTATTATTATTATTTTGTCTTGCATTGGCTCAATCACTCCCAGGTACCTGTGAAGAAAGAAGCACCGAAGAGAGATCAATGACTCGCTCCCTGGAGCATTGGTTGCCATTTCCCTGCTTAATAGACCAACAGGTCCTCACAGCTATTAGAATAAACAAACAAAAATGTGCCGCCACACAAGCAAAGCATCAATTACAGTCCAACAACCCAGGCTTTTATTGTGGTCCTCATGCACCCTCCCAATGTGAGAGGAAAGTATTTTCTTCTCATTCCCTTTGCTGATCTTATTAGTCATATCAGCATATGAAATCACCTCTTCAAACATAGACCTATTTGGCATTGGCACTGAATACATTATCATTGGGGACATATCTGAGATATTTGGACAAAACATTAGCAACGTCTCTGGCCAACAAGCTTATTATTCATCTCTAATAGGGCAAAGCTTTGTCCTCAGTTCTCTATAGGACAAGGACAGGAGGCATCGAAAGGTTATGAAAATTGGAGTACTCTGGTGCCAAATCATCTGCCGACAGGAAAGATCATTTGCTGATGACAACTCATATAAAACAAATGAGCGTGGATGTGGATGCCTATCTTGTTCTTACCGCTGTTGTGCCTGTTTACTGTGTGCAAAAATAAGTGGCTTTTTCTGTCTCACATTTTGCCTTATGTTTAATTTCATCTATTCACTGTCACAGCAATTAATGGAGATCAATACAAACAGACGTAACATGTCCCCATGGAAGTCATTTGGATAGAACAGTCCATAGGAGAATATTAAACAAAACAAGTCTTTCAGGAGGCTGAAAACCGACTCCTGCCATCTGTGTTTTGACATCAGCACTGGGCATGTATTGATTTTCATCCCTGATCAGTTCTTGTGTCATGACCAGAGGGACACTCAGTTGAGTGGCTAACAAACAGTGTGAAGCAAAACTATTGGAAAAAAAAAATAGATGAATGCAGTCAAATACACAAAAATGTCCACTTTAATAGTTTCCGTTCCTTACACTAATACAATCCATCCTCTCTTGGGTTTTTATCCTTGACTGACAAAGGAAAACTGGTAAAAAAAAATTATGCTGATTGGTAAAGGATCATGGAATAAACAACTATTCTCTGGTTTGAGTAATGGCCAGTTCCAGTAGTTGATTAAGTTACACTTTATTCCATTCATTCCCTGTGCTTCAAAAGACAAAAAAGCTTCCTGTTTGTTTTCAATGCACACACACCTTGGTCATGTTCATTCTACATGTGACATAATTCTTACAAAAAGATGAATGGCAACTTCATGTCACAGTTCTTCAAACAAGACAAATGTTTTATGCCACTGCAAAAACGTAAGTGTACACTCTGGTAAAATCAGACTAAGAGCTTCTGGTGAGCCAGTGTCAGAAAAAAACTTAACTTTAGGTTTAGGTCGTATAGGGTTACGTGGTGCATGGTGTGCCTCTTATAGAGGACAATGCTCTTTTTATGCACACAGTCAAGAGTCATAATCAGCCATGGGATCTGTACTATATAGTGCACCAGCAAACCATCTAGAGCACCTGAGGAATGGCCGGGCAAGGCCAGATCAGCCATCAGTCACCATTTGATTGGGTTTAGGGAGTGATTAATGGCAAGCCATGCAACGACAGCAGATAAGATTAGACCTTCACAGGTGATGAAGGGCATGGACTGTAGATAGTAGTGTGTGTTGGAGGGTGGCTTCTGGGACAAAACAATGTCTTAAAATGACCTGGTACACTGAAAATCATTGAGAACCCTTAAACTCTGTCTGAAATCTGTGTCAGAAAAAAATCAAGAGTTAATTCTACAGCAGAAAGAGGGTTCCCTGTTAAAAAAAAGTTGCAAAATACTTTTCTTTTCTTTTTTTTACTTTGAAAACAATATAGCTAGAAGTTGATTTGCCCCATGATTTTGCATCTTTCCAATTTAATCTTGACAGGAAAAAAAAGAGCACACTTCAATAAAACCATCAAATGAATAGAAATGTCCAAACACCACAATCTGGTAAACTGGCATAACATTCCAAATGTACCGGTATATGGTTCCTTGATGTAGCATGTTTGAGAAATATATATCAGCACAGCCAAACAAACAAACAAAACAAACAAACAAACAACACAAAAGACTTACCATGTTCATCACATTAACTTACTGATAATTGGAACAGCTCTTTTGTGAAGTTAAAATGTAGCTTGACTGAACAGAGCAGGAGTGTGCAATCCCTGCAAAAGCAATTTCTGAAGGTGAGTGAAAAAGACAGACAGAAGGGGGGGGATGCTTGTAGCTGAAATGCTACAAGGCCTCTAACTTGACTACAATATAAATTTAACCTTGTAGCAAACTGCATCAAATTGCACACAAATGATGTGTTTAATGATGTGCTCAGCTGAGTGAGAAATACATCAAAAGACAATTGAATTGGTCTTGAAATAAATACAAAAGTACAAAAATTACAGGAAACATCACCAATAGACTTTGGGAACAGTGGAAAAATGCATGATGAAAGAGAATGTACAGAAAAATATATTTGTATTTAAGTGTATATTTCAAAGTTCCTTGCGAGTGAGAGAAAGGAATCTTTTGTCAAGTGGAACTGCTGTTCAACGGCGGACTCATCACAAATGCCGCTATACGTGCACCTTTTTGGTATTTGTGTATAATTCTAAAAAAATAAAAAACAAAAGTCAAGAAAAAGCAGCAGGTCTTTTCCAGTCCTGTTTGGCAGCCTGTCAGCATTTCCATGATATTTTACAGGTAAAGGCCAAGAAGGAAGGGAATTGCTGACAGTTTAGTAAGGCCTACAAATAAGAGTTAAATGATGATAAGACAGGTGCAATGTATACGGCAAGTCCCTAAGTGCCCCTTAGTTCACCTTACAAAGGGCTTTTCCCATCACTCATATTTACTACTCTCACTACAGTGTACACCCTTGACTTTCTTGTACACTCACTTTTCCTTTATTCATACCTTCCCATGCATTCTTCTGGCTGTAATAGGCCTTCCTGTTGTGCCCAGGAGGCTGTGACAGAGGTCTTCATCAAAAACGCAGCCACTTGGAAGATGGCAAGGACAGGTTAGTCTCTTTTTTTTCCTTCTTTTTTTTGTTCTGTGAGCACGCTGTAGAGCAGAGGGAAGGGGAATGGGCTGAAATACTTTGATGCTGAGGAAAAAATGACAAAATAACGGATTGTTCAAGTGACTGTTACCCATTTTTTGCTTATAAAAAAACTGGCTGAACCCAAAAAAGGAGGCTCTAATTACAATATTTTCCACACCTTGCTCCAATTAGTTGAGCTTTCCAGCTTCAGTTTGCTCTTTACTCCAGCTCTAAAATTTGTCACTAGACTGTAGTGGGGGGTGAAAGTGGTGTTAGGCTGCACATTTCCAATACATTGTAGCAGTGATTGTTCCTAAATGACTGCAATTAGTCAAAAGTCAGGCTTGGTTTGCAAACTCACAGTGGCTTGCTGACAAAGCACTTCAGAGTTATGGCAAAAGATTAATTAATTGAATTCCACACCTAACCGGTATACTAACAGGAGCATATTGTTAAAACTATCACTCTCCCAACTTTAAAAACTGATTTTTTTGCTTCTTGTGAGCATTTACAAACTCACAGTCTATGAAGAGTGCAGCTTGTGCACATTGTTAAACCTTGGATAGGCATCATTCAATTAATAATTTTGATTTCCAGCAATTATCTATGTTATATTTTGAGCTTGGTGAAGACTTTTTCACTCTATATTAATTTTCACTCCTTTGTTATACTTCAAATATGTGTTGCGTTCACTGTACACTAGAAGAGTTGCTTTGCAACTAACAGCGAGCTTGTATCTGGAGTTTTATAATTCACTTAAATTAAGAATAAAATAGACCAAAGCTCTGGTACTTTGCTGAATATTTTGAATTTATTCTCATCTGACCTGTTATTGACTCTTCGATTTTTCGCTCAACCATTGTTCCAATTTAGGATTTTTGTTTTGTTAAACTGTTAGCAGCCACAACAAGCGAATGCCTTATCAGTCTTTAAAACTGAAGAATGGAAAGACTGAGCTAGTAAATCATGGAAAAAATGGGAAGTTTGATGACTTCAGCCATCCTTTTGTGGTTTGTGTGGGATTTTTTTTTCAACCTGAGCCAATTCAACACATGACAAATCAAAGCTCTCCTTAAAGTTGCAGTATGTAGCTTTTTTTATAAACATATTTCTTCTCTCTGTCACTATTTTTTGACAGAGTGATGGTAAACAGGTAATCTTTGAGAAATTGCTGGGTTTCAGATGACGTAGCAGTGACGTCACAGAATGCAGATGCGGGGCAAGAAGTAAACGCAGCCGTTTCCTTCTGTTGCTGATTCAGCATCAACATGCCTAAATTCTGTGCCGTTTACGGTTGTTGCAACCGCTCTAATCGAGAGATAGATAAAAGTTATTTTCGTGTTCCGAAAGTAGTATGCTACAAGGGGATTAATTTAAAAAAACTTACAGAAAAAAGACGACAAACGTGGATTACAACCTACGGCTAAAAACAGGAGGTGCAGAAACTGACGAGAGTCTGCAGCGACCACTTTGTTACAGGTAAGGGTCGTATCGTTTAAATCATATTTTCAGATATTTTATTGGACAGTAACTAGAAAGACAGATAAGATATGTTATGCCCTAGCTTGTGTAGTGGTTCAACACTTGGTTGTTCCCAGAAAAAATCCGATTAGAATGCTAATGTTGTTAGCGGTTAGCTTAGTGCTAGGAAAGGCATTTACGTGTTTTACTTTAAAGTGGTGTCTTATATTTAGGTTGTCCGAGTGCAGCAGGTGATGTACATTCCCAAGACTGGGCCCCCACTGTTAACCTGGGGTACCAAAGAAGTAACGAGTGGCCACAAACAGAAGCATCCCTCCGGCGCAGGGAAAGAGCTAAGGCCTGGAAGCTTCTCTGCACTGAGGAGGCCAACAGTCTGGAAGATGAGCTCTGTGAAGAAAGCTTACCAGCCCCTGAAAACGAACGATTCAAAGGTAAAATAATAATAAATAAAAATACTATTTATTTATTTATAGAATTTCTGAACGTAATTTTTAATAATTAAATATTTGCAGATGCAGAATGCCAGACGGATCTAAGCATGGTTGACCTCACAAAGCTGGAGGATGCAGTGAAAGGCTACACAACTGAGATCTGCGACCTTAAGGAAAAAGTCTCAGTGACTAAATTTACTCCTGAAACCTTCCAGAACAACGATAAAACAAAGTTTTATACGGGACTGCCCAACTTTTTAGTTTTGATGCAAATTTTTCAGCTCTGTGAACCTTATACATCAGCATGTCATCACTGTCAGCACTCTCCAAATTTGAGCAATTTATTATGATACTTATGCATCTCAGATTACATCTGCAGCTTCAAGACCTTGCCTATAGATTTAATGTGTCAAAAGCCACTGTGTCTCGAATTTGTTTTAGAACGATTCATGTTCTCCATGAAAGATTACAATTCTTAATAGTGGCCTGAGCGACAAGTAATTCAATCAACTATATTTATATAAATATTTTAAGTTTAAATGATTATACATGTATTTATCATTTAAAGTAAATCAAAAGTAAATTAAATCACTAATACTGTTACAGACCATATTTGTACATGTTAATTGTTCATGAAGACAAAAAAAAATTTACCCAATAAGGTTGAATATTTTTAATTTATTCAATGAACTCCATAACCAATCTTTGTGAATATTGGTCAGTTAAAATGACATGAGTTTTGCTATTGAAATAAAAACATTTTTCTGAAGTAGACTCATTTTGCAACATTTGTGACATATGACATTTGTATGTGCTGTTATTTAACATATTAGAACACCTTTGAAATTCACAAGCTAATCTCATATTGATTTAAATATATCATTTGATTTAACATACTTAACTTTTCAATTAAGATTATTGTAAATAAAAAACAGCTGTCATGACATGTAACAACATCACATGACCCTTCTGCAGAGTGCTTGCTACAGGTGTAGCTGAAACATGTTATGGTAGTGACAAATGTTTTTGGGGAAAAAAAGAGCAACTGTTTAAATTTGTATAAACTTTTCAAACTCCTTTCATCAACTACTCCAAATAACATTCTTGATTCTTAGATTGGTTAGTCACGTGTGGATTTCTGTCCCAGGATTTCAGGTAGGATGCAATGTGTAAAATAGTGCTGAATTTTGGGAACTGCTGTTTCCCACAGCTGGTCATCTGGCAGAATTCTTTCCACATAAATATCATTTTCACTCCATACTACAAAATCACAATATTGTACATCCACAATGTGAATCTGATCCTGGAGCTGATGGTAATAAGGATGGTTCCTATCCAGTTGTACAGAATCTCCAACCTTGACGAGACGACGAGACAAAAACCAGGCTGTCCAGCACACATCCTCAGACCGACTTCATGCTGTTTGCTCTGTGGGCACTGAAGGACAAGACAATGAAACTTAGACATAAAAAATAAATACGGTAGTCTCCAAAACATTTCAATATGATACGTTTTTAAAGATTGTGTTTCACTCATTTCACTATCCAACACCAATGTTAGAAAATGAGACTATATTTATGTCTCTGTCAACCAGGTGTGTTCCACAGGTAAGAATGTATTAATCTGGACTAAGTTTTAAAAGGTGATGGAAAGGTCACACATTTTTTAACTGGAAACAAGGCAACATCCCACAAACTGCAAGACCATCCCCAAAACTACGGCTACATGCTGTGAAATATGCAAACAACAAAGATTTGAGTAAAAAATTATAGTTGTAACATTCATACTGTGAGGTGCGCAAAGTCTGCAGTGCAGTACCCTAATGCATGCTCAATAATCCAGGTAGAAAAATCTAAAAAAGCTAAGTCTGCAGTGCAGTAGTCCAAACCTTTTGAGAAATAAATTTTACCTTGATTTCACACACCCTGGCTCCATGACAGTCACATGAAACGACTCCATCTGGTGAGGCTCCCATGTATGGCCACCTTGAGTTTAACCAGCTAGTATCTGAAGTTACAAAGAAGATACGATCACCTTGATGATACTGTATTATCAAAACAAAAAAAATCATAATATTTTCAGTACATTAACTTACCTTTTTAATGGAGTTACTGTAGATCTCTGACCTACAGTGTAGAAATGCATATGACTCAACGTTAACACATACAACTCCAGCACGAATTTGGCTTTACAGAAGCTAAATATATTATTTTTAAGTAGATCCACGCACATAGAAATAACAGGGGGCTAACTAAACTTGTTGTTAGCATTAGCGATAGCGTAGTTAGCATAGGCTAATTACTAAATAAATAATACATCTCACTACTCACCCGGGCAGAAACAAGTCGACAACCATTTAAAGCTTCTTTTGATCCTAAATGGTTAACCCAAAACTCGTCCTCGCCAGTTTATTTAGGGCTTTGGCATACTTGCTGTAATCCATTCTGCTGTGTTTTGAACTGGGGAAAATCACTTCCTGCCCCGCATCTGAATTTCGCGCCACTTCCGGGTCACGTGATTGCAACCCAGCAATACTATATTCCTCTGGCGTCTCCCGGTGGTTAAAATAGCATTTATAAAAACCAGAGCGGGCCGTTTTTGACCAGCCAATAAAAACAGAGTTATTTTCATGAACGAGCTTCCCCCGCCCTCCCCCCGCCTCTCCCAGCGGCTGCGCGCAGCAGCCGGGCACGCTCCCGTCTCAAACAGTAGCTGTTTCAAGATGGCGGAGGTGGCGAGAACTTCGAGTGCTCAGGATTGCCAAGCGATGCAGAGTTAGCAACTTTCCTGCTTGAAAAGTAAGTGTCTTTGCTTCAATCATGTGATAGCGCAAATGCCATGTTATTATCTACAACAGGCTAAAACCGTTTTCCGGCCTACAGCTGACGTGATGCTAATGGCAGCAGCTAACTCATTCAACCTCAGTATTGTTTCGATACGTACATTTAGTTATCCTAACTTATTGTATTGTGGATCAGCAAGCAGATATGATGAAAGTACTGTAACTGCGCTGTCTGTGTAAGAGAGGCATGATCACAAGAACTAGCAATTAGCATATTGTCTGCTGATCATTTGGTGGTCATAATCGAAAAGTCTGTTAGTTGTACTACACAATATATGTTGTTGATGCATACATGTCAACCTCTTTGGACGTTTACCTGTATAAAGGGCCTCAAAAATCATTAATTTTTGGAATAAAATCTGTAAAACTTGCGGTGGGGTGGACGAGTTTGTTGTCTGCTGCGGACATGAGCCTGCAGTGAAGCAGGATGAAAGGAGAGCATAAAAAGTTCAAATTTTACTTCTAGCAGCAGAACAGGATGGAAGATGGCTGTTTGATGCTATTTTTTAAATCATCATTTAAATCATCATTTTTAAATCATCCTACATGCTTTGATATGTTAGATAAATTTGTCATTGTGTGATAAATGTGTTGAAAAGAATATCTGATTATTGTTTGAACTACATTATATGTTTTTATGCAGAGATGATGACTTTGGGGAAGGTCTGAGAAGAAGTGAATTTGGGGAGACTCCCATTCAGGTTTTGGAAACAAGGTAAGTAAGGGGAAAACATATTTATGTCAAGATTATTTTATGGTTTGCACTGCAACTAATATAACTGTGATCATAATATTATTACACAATTTTAAAATGTAGATGGTAAGGTTGTATGTCTAATATTGTTTATGAAATGTATTTCCACCAGATATTATGGTAGGCAGAAACAAAAACCAAAGTTTAATAGTTGTTTTTATATAATCCATCCATCCATCCATTTTCTTCCTCTTATCCGGGGTCGGGTCGCGGGGGTAGCAGACTAAGTAGGGAGGCCCAGACTTCTCTCTCCCCAGCCACTTGGAGCAGCTCCTCCGGGGGAATCCCAAGGCGTTCCCTGGCCAGCAGAGAAACATAGTCCCTCCAGCGTGTCCTGGGTCTTCCTCTGGGTCTCCTCCCGGTGGGACATGCCCGGAACACCTCACCAGGGAGGCGTCCAGGAGGCATCCTAACCAGATGCCCGAGCCACCTCAACTGGCTCCTCTCGATGTGGAGAAGCAGCGGCTCTACTCCGAGTCCCTCCCGGATGACTGAGCTTCTCACCCTATCTCTAAGGGAGAGTCCAGACACCCTGCGGAGAAAACTCATTTCAGCCGCTTGTATCCGAGATCTTGTTCTTTCGGTCATAACCCAAAGCTCATGACCATAGATGAGGGTGGGAACGTAGATCGATCGGTAAATTGAGAGCTTTGCCTTTTGACTCAGCTCTCTCTTCACCACGACAGACCGGTACAGCGCCCGCTTCACTGCGGATGCTGCACCTATCCGCCTATCGATCTCACGCTCCAGTTTTTATATAATGTATTTCTTTATTGTTATGGCTTTTCTGTGCTGCAATTTTAGTGGACATAAAATTAGAATAATACAGATGCACAATATTGACAATAAATATCTTTGAAGCTTATTTTTTTATTATTTTATTTTTCTAACCACGTCACAGAAAATGTACAACTTTATAAATTTAAGAATTTTTAAAAAGATGACTTAATTAAAATTCTGTGTTCATGTATAACATACACTTGCACTGAACGTACGTATTTTAGTGCGTGTTAAAAATATGATTTTGTCTATACTTTCGAGTTAGTCTCATTAACTTTTATTGAGAAAATTTATTGTACTGGTTCCCAAGTACATGTTTCTTTATTTCATGATCAAACTTGATTATTGTTGCTTTAATAAAATATGTAATGTGTTTCCTCAGTATCAATGTTAGTTTGTTTTTTACGTTTATATTTTTTTTGTTTCAGTATGTCTTCGCTAGACATTACGACGACAATGATGAAAGTGACTTGTTATTGCATGTTCTCTCCGTGCATGCGTGGGTTTTCTCCGGTTTCCTCCCACAGTCCAAAAACATGCATGTTAGACTGATTGGTAACTCTAAATTGACCCTGGGTGTGAGTGAGACAGGTCTCTCTTGTAAATGAGTCCCCGTGGCTCAACGAGGCTAGCCTGTATAAATAAAGGTTGAATGAATGAATGTTCTTCTTCCCCAGGTTGTCAGCGCTGTCCTGATGATGATGATGATGGTGGTGGTCCCACAGACAGCAGCAAAGCCACACAGGAAGTCCTTTGAAGGTTTAGCAGAAGAAACGGTCCCTCTGCGTTTGGACCCAAACAATTTAATTCCCAGCCTAAAAGTCAGTTCTTTGGCCAGCGACTCCATCTCACCGTGGACCTACAAGTGAGGCTTCAGCTCCTCAGTGTGTTGTCCTTCATGAAGCTCAGAGTCCTGTTAACAGTTTTCGTCTCCTCTCTGTCCTCAGCATCTCCAGGGATGACAACATGTTCCCTCATGCGCTGTCGCAGGCTCACTGTTTGCTCAAAACCTGCCTGGACCACCAAGGACTGGAGGACGGGGGCCTGGAGTCCCGTCCCATTCTGCATCAGGTGCTGGTTCTGAGGCGAGTCAAGACGCCAGGGCCAGGCACAGCTACCACTACCGCCTGGAGTCCAAACTCATCTCAGTGGGTTGCACCTGCGTGAGACCGAAGGTGATCAACCAGCACTGAGGACTGACCCATGGAGACCAGATGAAGACCATCTCCACGCGGGGTGTCCTCCAAAGATCTGTGGCAGGGTGTGGCCTTGGGGCAATTTCAATCCCAAAAATCCTCAATTAAAAGAAAAGAACTTTTAAACGAGTTGATGAAGTTTATCAATGAACCTTAATTTTTTTATTTATATACTGTATACTGTATATATATATATATATATATATATATATATATATATATATATATATATATATATATATATTCATTCATTCATTCAACCTTTATTTAGTCAGGTAAATCTCATTGAGCCTCGAGGGCTCATTTACAAAAGTGACCTGCTACTAACTAAAGAATGATGAACAGCAATGGTAGAATTTCTGTTCATCATATATATATATATATATATATATATATATATATATATATATATATATATATATATATATATAGATATATATATATATATATATATATATATATATATATATATATATATATATATATAGATATAGATATATATAGATATAGATATATATACATAGATATATAGATATACAGTATATATATAGTATATATACAGTAGTTATAAATATAGTTATTTATTTATATAGATACCTATATTTATAACTATATATATATATATACAGTATATATACATATAGATACCTATATTTATAACTATATATATATTATATATATACGGTACACAAATGAAAGAGTGGAGATCAGGTGGTTCTCTATGGACTTTAGATGTTTGGACAAGCTGACAATCTGGAGAAGCTGCACATATTTACTGACCTGACCCACTAAGTGAAGACCAGATCAGTCACCTGGGCCCTGCTTGCTGTTCTGTTGCCCTGAAGGCTGCAGGTTTGGAAGAATTTGGAGTTAATTAAGTTTTGTTTAATTTCTGTCCAGTTTTATTAAAAAGTTATTTAAATCAAACTAAGTACACAACAGAGTATTTAACATCAGGGTGGATGCTCAGTGCTTTATTTATGGTTATTTAAGTCTGCGTTATGTAACGGTTTGATGATCCTTGTCACATATTTATTTAGGTTTTTTGTGTATTTATTGTCTAAATAAATAAATAAAAAAGATTTTGTCGCTGTGTTCTTTCAAATAGAAAATTATTTCACTGCATGTTCATGAAGAATAAGACAAAGCAACAGTACTGTTCATCCAATCATCATTTTAATGTTTGCATGAAAACATGGTGACTATGAGAACATCCTGTGTTCCTGGGTTCCTCTTCTTCGGACGTAGAAGTACACCTCTGGGTGTAAAATCCTCATCGGAAGCCCATCGACAATGTTTCAAAACTGCATAACACAGATAAAATGTAACACAAAGTAAGAGCTACACATAACTTATTGAAAGGGTTATACATAATTTACGATACTTTATTACAAATACGCAAAGATTTGAGAGTAGTCTATCCTTACCGGTGTTTTGACTGCGCCGACGCCATTACAACTGTGTTTAGATGCATGCGCGTTCACGAGACAGCCAAGCTGTGGAGGAGGAGCTAAGGAGGCGGAGTTTCAGGTCACCCAGAGTGCAAGGGGGAGGAGGGAGAACGGTCTCTGTTCAAAATTTTTCTAAGTTTCAGGGCTTTGCAGAAATCGCAGATAGTACCTTTAAAGCTGATATATGTAACTTTTCTAACAATATTTTTTTTAACATATTTCTTCACTCTGTCACTATCTCCTGACAGACTGATGTTAGACAAGTAATCTCTGAAAAAAACTATAGTCCCCTTGCTTCTCTAAAAACATTTCAAAAAACCCACAGTGACCTGCCGTTAACCAGCCAATAAAAACAGAGCTTCTCACGCTCCTAACCCACGCCCCCGTCTGTCCCAGCCCGAAAGCGGCCGTACAGGTTCTCATTCAAAGTATTGCAAAGCGATGCAAAACTGTTTTGTATGTGACACAAATTAAATTCCTCTTCTTCATCCCTGATCTGGACTTTTCTTTTGTTTTTTTGCCAAAAGTCAAGTGATCGCTTCCTCCT
Source organism: Garcialebias charrua (assembly GCA_038048925.1). NCBI lineage: Eukaryota > Metazoa > Chordata > Actinopteri > Cyprinodontiformes > Rivulidae > Garcialebias > Garcialebias charrua. The sequence continues at coordinate 61,391 of JBBPBX010003992.1, forward strand.
CCGCTGAGTCCATGAAGGAATTGAGGAAATGAATGAATTTGTCACGAGCGAATTAAACTCGGGTTCGACGTGGCTGTCGAGGCTCTGCAGATTTCATGGTGTTCTGGTGTGCTGGACCAGCGCTCCCTGTTTTTATTTTATTTTTTAGAACGTTTTAACACATAAATACAGAAATTCGGAGCGGCTGCGACAGGACATGAAGTGGAGGCGGAGTTAAGGAGGCTGAGCTGAATTACAGCGAGAGCGAGGGGGAGCAGAGCCATATATGGCTCTGAGGGGGAGGGACCAGAAACGTGTCTCTGTTCAAAATTTTTCTAAATTCCAGCGTGTTCCAGAAATTACATATAGCAGCTTTAAACTCCATTTCATCTGACTGAGGTTGATCAAAGAGCCATCTCCAACAGGTAAGATATTACTTGCTCACACCCTTTCCACGGGATGTCACTTTCAAAATATGTGAAGCATTGCTTCAAAGCCCTGTCTGTTTGCCTTCAACATCTCTGGCTTTTTAAAATGTAAAAGTGCATTATAATATTGTGTTTGTTTGCAGCAGGAGCTGATGCAGCATCTGAGAGAAGAGAAGTGGATGTTCCAGAGCCAGAGCAAAGTGCAACCAGAGCAGGGCAGAGTGGATCGATGATAGAGCCACACAGATAGATACTCTATACTGTCCTCAGCAGCTCCACCCTCCTTCTTCTCTAATGTAACTTCAGAAAATGTTCACCATGTCTGTTGTGAGTCCTTGGTAAAAGCCTGCAGCCATTTTACTTCCAGGTCATTTCAGTTTTTACCTGTTTTCTCACGAGTCATCTTTAATTAAAAAGACAAACTATTGGGCAAAGTGCAAAGTCACTTGGAAAGCAGCAGATCTAAAAACGTGTGACAGATGTAATAAAAGTGACGTGAAGGAGTGACTCATCTCAGACGTGCTGAGAGGAAACAGAAGGAGGAGCAGGAAGCAACAAACCTGGGCAAGAATCTCTGCCTTTCATACCGGGAGTCAGCTCGGCCTCGCCGGCAACGCTGTGCATCCCACCCCCCCTTACCCTCACCCTCACCCCTCGGGGATCCCACACCCCGACTTCATCAAACCGCTTCAAAGCACAGAGAGGAGCTGCAGCCAACCCACATAAAGTTGTGCACTCTTTTTTTTGTGCAGCACAGAACTGCAGCGTGCAGAGTCCTTTATTAAACCCGCTGTGTTTGTTTGAAGCTGACCTGATTCAGGTTTGAGTCAGGCCTAATTGGTGCATCTTGAGTAGCGGGCCTGAGCTAACTGTGGGAATGTCAGGCTTATGAATATGTAACGCCGCCCTACATTTTTACACGTTCCAGCTGCACATCCGAATGCTTTTTCCTTAAAGCGAGTTTACTCTGCGTGTATTTGGCACCGGTTAACCAGAAATAAAAGTCATTTCTGAATAAAAATTACAAGCGTTTCCGTATTAAGATATAATGAGGTTCAATTTATATTTACTGCAGACCACACTACTGTACTTTTATGCATGAATAATATCATTTTCTGGAATATAAGTGTTACAGTATGTGAAGGCAGTACAGTATCCAAATAGGAACACAAAGCTGAAATTGGGTTCTTTGGTTCACTTGTTGCTGGTTCATCAACTTTAATCAAGGCTTTTGCACAGTGATGCAACAACACACATGCACACGCGCACACACACAAAGCACTTTGCTCCTCACGGGACAGGCTTTTAGTGCTCTGTCTCATGCAGTATTTAATTGACCTCACACAGGAAGCATAGTGGTCCCAAATGCAACCCCCCCCACCCCACCCACCACTTCTTCCTCTATTCTACAGGAAAGCCTGAGCCAGTGCACCCACAGCCCACCACTGGTGCTGCTCCTCTGTCACACAACTGCTCTCCAAATGCCATCTTCTGCTTTAGAGCAACAACAGAAATGTCAGAGCCGAGGGGCAAAAAACTTAGACGTGCAACTCATTTGTACAAAATACTCAAAAAATGATATTGCTCACTTTTGCCCCCCCCCCCCCTTTCATAAACTCAGAAACTTTAAATTAAAACTGAATTTTCAAAACTAAACACACAGCTGTAGTCTGACACCTTAATTAACAAACAGAAAATATATACCATCAGGCTTTGAAGGGACTCTCGTGAGAACAAGTGATCAGGTTTAGATGAGATGGCAGCGTACTTACTCAGGTGGAGGAAGGAGAGCACTGTCCCCGTTTCTCTGAGCTCGCTGCTAGTCAGCCATGGTGTGTGCGCTCCCCCCGGTTACAATGAAGTGAACTGTAGCGTGTTTGTAAGCAGTCTATCCCTCTCTCTGTCTTTACACCCCCCTCCTCTGGTCTCCACCACTCTCAGCACTCAGACTCCAGCTACGTCACAGAGGCTCTTTCTGCTTGGCACACCATCACCATCATCCTCACCTTCTCTCCTCCTCTCCCACGCTTCAAGTTTCATCTCTGCCTCCCCGTCCACCACTACAGGAGCTGTGCATTCATTCAAGACTCTGTGAACAATGACGACATGATGTGAGATTTCGTTCAGCGTTGAAGTAGTTAGCGGGAAAAACTCGTTGGATTTGACATAAGTTTGAGAAGGCCTGACACTCCAAGTTGTGCAGAGTGGGACCATTCCCGTACAAACCTGAGACACACGAGAGTGTGTTGGTGATGAAGAGATAGGGGTTTTGTTTAAGATGTGGCAGGATCCCCTGAGCAGCCCGTGTTCAGTCATGGCTGGCTGTGCCCTCCGACATGCAGCTGCCGAGTGTATCCCATTACAGATGTGTAAAGATGAGGATGTGAGAAGCTGTTTGTGCGAGCGTGTGTGTGTGTAGTCTCAAATCAACCAGACAATAAATACATTTAAATCCTGGTTTTCCTTGAAATTAATGCATATTGCACACTGCCTTTCATGCCAGAGTTTAAAATTGTGTTAAATCAAACGAGTTAAAGCCATTTTTGTGTTTGCTAAATTTGATTGGGTGTGGTGGTCATCTTAAATTGGGTTGACCCCGTTAGTCAATCAGTTGTAGGTGTGCATTTTGAGAGTTTCAATCAGGTTCAACTGACAAACAAAGTTGATACGTCTTTTTAACCATGGCCTGTGTTTTAACCACCGCTTCTGTTTTAAGTCATTGATCATTTTGCCACACCCCAGCAATTGAACATGAAAACCCTTTTTGTTGGTAAAATAATTGTAGGTTTTATCCTACACTGAGGAGAATGGTGGTGCAGAGGTTAGAGAAGGCGAGCTTGTGACTGTAAGGCCGGCTCTAATTTGACAACAAAAATGTAGGTGGGAATCGTGAATCAGCTGGAGCAACAACACTTCCAGCCTGATCCAGAAAGAACATCAGAGACTTTACTTCCCCAGGCGGCTGAGACGAACTGGTCTGGGAAGCTCAGTCCTCACCTCCAGTGGAGAGCATCCTGTGCTCCAGCATCAACGTGTGGCATGGAGGCTGCACAGCTGCAGAAAGAAAAGCTCTACAGAGAGTGGTGAAGGCTGCACAGAAGATGTTGGAGTCAGTCTCCCCACCATCACAGACATCTACACCTCCAGATGCAGGAAGAGAGCCACCTGCATCATGAAGGACCCCACTCACCCAGCACACACACTTTTTGCTCCGCTCCCCTCAGGCAGGAGGTTGTGTATATGCAGAACCACTAGACTGAGGAACAGCTTCTACCCTGAAGCTGTTAGACTCATTCAATTCATTTTATTTATATAGCGCCAAATCGCAACAGAAGTCGCCTCAGGAAACTGAACAGAAACATTCATATAAATATAAAGTCCGTTGATAATGTTATTTATCTGAGGAGCCAACAGATTGCTTTGAGTTTTTACTTTATCATAGTCTCCCATCCTAAGCAAGCACAGAGGCAGCAGTGGAAAGAAAAACTCCCTCATGAGGAAGAACCCTCCAGCAGAACCAGACTCAGAACCATTAAAATCTTTGTAATGACACTTTGATGGGAGATTTTGACACTTTATCTGTGCTGCTTACCCATGCTGCTGATTTTTTTTTATCCATAAGCTGCTATATTCATACCCATCTTCTCACAACAGACTCATGTTCAGGCTGCTGTTTAATACACTGTAATATATTATATCATTATATTGTTTAGTGCTTAGATCCTTGTATATGTATTGTTTCTTTTTATACTTTATATTTTTGCTATTTTGGGGTGTAACTGGGACGTTGAATACACAATTTTGTTTCACCTTATATACTGCATGTGATGTGAATGACAAAGTCACCTTGAACCTTGAAGGGCCCACACCTGCCTCCACCCTCATATGCCCCACTCTGGGCCCT
>JBBPBX010003993.1:0-13460 GCA_038048925.1 Garcialebias charrua
CACGGCCCGAGAAGCTGGCGTGTTGGAATAACACTGGAAGAGGAACGCAGAGAAGCGGTCGTACTGAGAGCCGGTGAGTGACGCTGAGGACCAGGAAAACGAGCATGTTGACCAAACGCCTCGGGCCGACCAGAAACGAGAAAGAGATGCGAGTGGCGGAGAGACCCCGGAAGGGTGAGAAACAGTAAATAAAATAGTTAGGGACCGAGTCCGAGGAGTGAAAATACTTAGCTTGAGTCGCGAAAACGGAGCCTGGAGCCCGACTGGTAACAGCAGGAGGGGACTCGTCGACGGCGGATGGAACTCCGAAGAGACCCTCGGAAACAGAGTGGAGGACGAAAGAAGAAGCGTCGTCCATGGTGAGTAGAAGCGCCGTCGACAAAACGTAACGAACTGAGATGAGATGAATAGGTGAGCGAGGTATAAGTAGGTTGCGTGGGATAATTGGAGGCGTGATTTGGGCGTGGCCCTGCTCCCGAACCTAAGTTAACTTATTAACTCCATTTATCTTGAAAAGCCAACCGGAACTGAGGTCGCTACTTCGGTAGGTCGATGCAGATCTCATGGAAGTCGCTGGAAGATGAACGAGCTGAAGCCTGATCAACATGAGAAGCACGGACGGACGGTCTGTGTACGTTGAGGCTAATCTACTTTACCGTAGCCGAGATGAAGAATCTTCGCCAGGTAAAGAGTTGTCGTTCCCCGCGGGTGAGAGTCTAGCTGAAGCTGACGAAGAGTGTGCTTTGCCTGGTTAAAACACATCAAGATAATAACTCTCCTCATCCTCCATTTTATTTCATCCTCCATTTTATTTCATCCTCCATTTTCTCTCCCTGAAACTTTCTTATTTTTAAGTAACTAAACTTTTAAGTTTATTGTGCCAGCAGATATAAGTTAATAACACCCATAACTTGTGTTCTGTTGTTCCTATGAAGTTACGGACGCGTATATACTCATGCTGAAGTTAATTACAGTATAGGGAAAATGATCAACCAATCATGTACATATGTTGTGATGTAAGTTACGATTCTACTGTGCCGCGGCACACTAGTGTGCCGTGAGTGATCGTCAGGTGTGCCATGGAAATTATCAAAAAAGCGGCCTCATACTGAACATTCACGCTGACACCCCCCTCCCCCCCACCACACACACACAAACGCGCACTCACGTTTCTGTCACCCTCCTAATGGATGGAGAAAAAAAAACTGAGCGCAGCAGAAATGTTTCTCTCCCCTCTGTCCGGGCGCGCGTTTTGTCTCCCCACACAAACACACACACACACACTTAGCGCACGGCTCACGTTTGCCTGCCTCACCTACGCGGCTTAATTGTGTTTCTCCTCTGCTCTCCTCTTAAACTGTGCGTGGCTTTCGGATTTGTCTCTATCTGCCAGTTTAAGCGCTGTGCTGCTCAGGACGTGTCTGTTCTTCCATCCCCCCGTCCCCCCCTTCTCCAACCTTTTTAAATTTAAGACCACATTGTTGTGGTACTGTTCAGGTGTATTTTTGAAGACATGTTAAGTGCAATTTGAAATAAGAAATATAAAATATGATTAAAATACATTTTTGTGTTTATTTCAAATAACCGGTTCAAATCCCGGTCCGGGGGCCAGTGGCGGAGCTAGACTTTTATTGCTGGGGGGGCCGAGGGGGGGCCAAGGCTATCGGTAAGGGGTCCACTTACAGTGGTAAAAATGGACTTGTCCCAACATTTTTGGGATTTGTTGATGCTATGAAATTTTCGAAACAACATATTTTTCCCTTAAAATTATACATTCTCTCAGTTTAAACTTTTGATCTGTGATCTAAATATTTTTAAGTTTAGAAATAAAGTCTTTTTATTTATTTATTTATTATTTATTTATTTAAATTTTATTCATTTCATTAAAATCAAATAACAACTAAAAAAAAACATACATTAAAAATAAAATGAATGACTATATATTTAATATAGGCGGATACAGAGTACCTTTGTTTACAAATTTGGTTGGTGGTGTGCCTCATGATTTTTTCAATGAAAACACTGTGCCTTTGCTCAAAAAATGTTGAAAAACACTGTGTTAAATAAATGGTCCAGTCCTGCTGTACCAACATAAGTTAACATTTCATGTCTTTACATTATCACTTCCAAGGCATAGAATTATTGGTATTAAACTGAAAAAGAGAGAACTTGTTTAATTAATGATGAATTGTTGTGTCAGTCTAAACCTTGCCAATTTACATCTAAAATATAGGTAAATCAGTAAACTGATAAGCGCCTATATATTACTACATAAGCATGCTTCCAAATATTTAAAGGTACTGTTATTCACCAAAGGCCCCTCAAACTTGTGTAGGTTAATTACTCAGTAAAACCAACACTTTTTGTACATCTTTATTCTTCCAATAAATCTCTAATGTCACCTGTTGACCAATTTGTAATCCTAATTTCTGGGTCTCGACCTGTTTCCTATTCAAAATTCACCAAATTCTGCAAGTCTGGATACAACTTGTCTTTTCTTTTTTCTGCTTCACTGTTCCAACCCTTATGACCTCCCCAGCTTCACAGCTGCTCTGAGCTCAACTGGAGGGGCAGAAGCTGCATAAAAAACATCAAACAAGGACCGTACATTTTCCAAGTCCCTGACCTCCGTTCCTCCATGCACACTCCATTCTCTCTCGTCCCAAACGCTCCACACATACTTCTCCTTCCAGCTGACAGCTACTTCTTCATCGCCAAAAACTCGCACACGTTTGGAGAGCACATGACGCTTCCTTTTTCTCTTTTTTCCCCTTTCCATGTTTCAACAACCTCGTTTCACTCTGTTTATTTTTCTACACTTCTGCTTTCAGGCACATGAGTTCCTGAAGCCCTCCAACAAATCACTTTTCTTTTTTTTTCAAACTGTGCACACAGTAGACTTTAACATCTGCGCTTTCCTGAGTCTCCTCGTGCAACCTCCCACACGCGGCTGTAAACACACACACGCGTTGCTGCAACTCTTGCACAAGTCAAAAATAAATCACCAGTCTTTTATAACTTCAACTGATAAAGCTGTCAAAATAAATCACTTGACTTTTCAGGACTTTTACTCAAAGCTCAGGACGTCTTCCAGGCTGGTGGTGTTGTTGCTCCAGCTGAGGTCATCATTCATGTGTACACCCAAGTACAGTACTTGTAACTGGAGACCACCTCCACCACTGATCCACCTATGTTCAGTGGGGTGTGGGTGTGTTTGTTCCTTCTGAAGTCCACAATCATCTCCTTTGTCTTCTTCACATTCATGTGAAGGTTATTCTCTTTGCACCAGCTCTCCAGATGTTCCACCTCCTGTCTGTAGCTGGACTCATCATTGTTTGTGATGCATCCCACCACCGCTGTATCATCTGCAAACTTAACAATATGACAGCCTGGAAGTGTGGCTGTACAATCATATGTGAGCAGAGTGAACAGAAGAGGGCTCAGCACACATCCTTGAGGAGAGCCAGTGCTGAGGGTTATGGTGGAGGAGGAGAAGTTGTGGATCTTCACGGACTGTGGTCTGTTTGTTAAGAAGTCTAGTACCCAGTTACAGATGGAGGGGCTTAGTCCAAGTGTGGATAGTTTGTCTATCAGAGTTTGGGGGATCATGGTGTTGAAGGCAGATGTGAAGTCCACAAAGAGCAGACGCACGTATGAGTCCTTCTGATCCAGGTGGGTGAGAGCAGTGTGGACCACAGAGGAGATGGTGTCCTCTGTACTATAATAGTGGAGAACATGGGATTAAAGATTTTTGCAAGATTTGAATAGGTGATGTTAATAAATATATTATTTCAAAGTAACCATTTGTCTTCATTGCTGCAGTTTCTCCCCGTCTGAAATAGAGGTGGCGGGTAGGGGGAGACACGCTAATCAGTATAGCTTAAGAATTTATTAAAAACTATGAAAACATGACCTCATTGTAACCCACTAGTATCCTGTGGTACTATGTCATACTATGACATAGAGAACTATGTACTGTATTCTCTGACACCCGTTTGGCCAGGTGCTTCCACAGGTAAATTTCTGAGTAAGAAATCAAAATAGCCATCATTATTGTGTTACAAACCAGCTACTTGTGGAATAATAATAATAATAATACTGTAATAATGAATTCAATAACGCACTTTTCATTAATGAAAATCTCAAAGTGCTACAAAGTGCAACAGAATTAAATGTCAATAATGACATGGAATGCCTCTTTCCTTACAGCATGTTAAATAAATAGGAAACACTATTTGTGGCATTGTTTCCAAAGCACATGCAATCCCTTAATTAAATGTTTTCTACGATTTAAAAAGCAATAGAGTCACAATTTTGAATCAATATTTTAGTAAGAGGCAGTATAAATGAGTAATTTGAGTAATTAGGCGCAAATAGGCATTGACATGCTGAAAACTGCTGAAAACACTGACATGTCAGTTAAAATAGGCATTGACATGCTGAAAACACTGCCATCTTGTGGCACATGTCACAAAAACTGTGGCACATGTCACTAAAACTGTGGCATGTCACAGGAAGTGTCAGTACGACATGCCAGTGCCAGGCGTTGACATGCTGAAAACACTGACATGTCAGCTAAAATAGGCATTGACAACAAGTAAATGTCCCTTAAATAAATGTTTTCTACGATTTAAAAAGCAATAGAGTCACAATTTTGAACCAATATTTTAGTAAGAGGCAGTATAAATGAGTAATTTGATGAGTAATTAGGCGCAAATAGGCATTGACATGCTGAAAACACTGACATGTCAGTTAAAATAGGCATTGACATGCTGAAAACACTGCCATCTTGTGGCACATGTCACAAAAACTGTGGCATGTCACAGGAAGTGTCAGTACGACATGCCAGTGCCAGGCGTTGACATGCTGAAAACACTGACATGTCAGTTAAATTAGGCATTGACAACAAGTAATATGCATACCGCGAGAACCGATCAACAGAGGACACCATCTCCTCTGTGGTCCACACTGCTCTCACCCACCTGGATCAGAAGGACTCATACGTGCGTCTGCTCTTTGTGGACTTCACATCTGCCTTCAACACCATGATCCCCCAAACTCTGATAGACAAACTATCCACACTTGGACTAAGCCCCTCTATTTGTAACTGGGTCTTAGACTTCTTAACAGACAGACCACAGTCCGTGAAGATCCACAACTTCTCCTCCTCCACCATCACCCTCAGCACTGGCTCTCCTCAAGGATGTGTGCTGAGCCCTCTTCTGTTCACTCTGCTCACATATGATTGTACAGCCACACATCCAGGCTGTCATATTGTTAAGTTTGCAGATGATACAGCTGTGGTGGGATGCATCACAGATAATGATGAATCCAGCTACAGACAGGAGGTGGAACATCTGGAGAGCTGGTGCAAAGAGAACAACCTTCACATGAATGTGAAGAAGACGAAGGAGATGATTGTGGACTTCAGAAGGAACAAACACACCCACACCCCACTGTATATAGGTGGATCTGCGGTGGAGGTGGTCTCCAGCTACAAGTACTTGGGTGTACACTTGAATGATAACCTCAGCTGGAGCAACAACACCACCAGCCTGATCAAGAAAGGTCATCAGAGACTCTACTTCCTCAGACGGCTGAGACGAGCTGGTCTGAGCAGCCCAGTTCTCACCTCCTTCTACAGGTGTGCAGTGGAGAGCGTCCTGTGCTCCAGCATCAACGTGTGGCATGGAGGCTGCACAGTTGCAGAGAGGAAAGCTCTACAGAGAGTGGTGAAGGCTGCACAGAAGTTGTTGGAGTCAGTCTCCCCACCATCACAGACATTTACACCTCCAGATGCAGAAAAAGAGCCACCTGCATCATGAAAGACCTCACTCACCCAGCACACTCACTCTTTGCACCACTCCCCTCGGGACGGAGGTTGAGGAGCATCAAATGTAGAACCACTAGACTGAGGAACAGCTTCTACCCTGAGGCTGTCAGACTCATGAATAAATAAATAATAAGAATAAACACTGCAAAATGTCACATCATGTTGATACTGATCTGTTTCTTGTTGCTGCGTTCATCTGTGACCATCTGCTCATAATGACTCATGTTCGTGCTGCTGTTTATAATGATGTTTTTCTACTACATTAGGGCTTAGTGTATTACTAGCTGATGTCTCTCTTAGTTAATCCTAGATGTTATTATTGTTTTTCTCTTGCATTTGTTGTTGGATGTAACTGGGACCCTGTGTACATAATCTCGTTTTCAACACATGTACTACATGCGGTGCAAATGACAATAAATTCTCTCTGACTCTGACTCTGAAGTAAATGTCCCTTAAATAAATGTTTTGTATTATTTAAAAATCAATACTGTAGAGTCACAATTTTGCAGTATAAATGAGTACTGTAATTTGATGAGTAATTAGGCGCAAATAGGCATTGACATGCTGAAAACGCTGACATGTCAGTTAAAATAGGCATTAACATGCTGAAAACACTGACATGTCAGTTAAAATAGGCATTGACATGCTGAAAACACTGACATGTCAGTTAAAATAGGCATTGACATGCTGAAAACACTGACATGTCAGTTAAAATAGGCATTAACATGCTGAAAACACTGACATGTCAGTTAAAATAGGCATTGACATGCTGAAAACACTGACATGTCAGTTAAAATAGGCATTAACATGCTGAAAACACTGACATGTCAGTTAAAATAGGCATTAACATGCTGAAAACACTGACATGTCAGTTAAAATAGGCATTGACATGCTGAAAACACTGACATGTCAGTTAAAATAGGCATTAACATGCTGAAAACACTGACATGTCAGTTAAAATAGGCATTGACATGCTGAAAACACTGACATGTCAGTTAAAATAGGCATTGACATGCTGAAAACACTGACATGTCAGTTAAAATAGGCATTGACATGCTGAAAACACTGACATGTCAGTTAAAATAGGCATTGACATGCTGAAAACACTGCCATCTTGTGGCACATGTCACAAAAACTGTGGCACATGTCACAAAAACTGTGGCACATGTCACAAAAACTGTGGCACATGTCACAAAAACTGTGGCACATGTCACAAAAACTGTGGCACATGTCACAAAAACTGTGGCACATGTCACAAAAACTGTGGCACATGTCACAAAAACTGTGGCACATGTCACAAAAACTGTGGCACATGTCACAAAAACTGTGGCACATGTCACAAAAACTGTGGCACATGTCACAAAAACTGTGGCACATGTCACAAAAACTGTGGCACATGTCACAAAAACTGGCACATGTCACAAAAACTGGCACATGTCACAAAAACTGTGGCACATGTCACAAAAACTGTGGCATGTCACAGGAAGTGTCAGTACGACATGCCAGTGCCACAAATTGAGCTCGGTGTCTCTCAAAAGCATTTGACTCAGTTGAACATCCTTTCATTTATGAGACATTAAAACACTTTGGATTTGGTGAATATTTTCTGAATATAATTAAGATGTTACACACAGATATCAATAGTTGTGTTTCCCTTCCTGAAGGTACAACAACTAGATTTAATATGAGACATAAGACAAGGGTGTAGTTTATCGCCATTGTTGTTTATTGCAGTTGCTGAGTTATTGTCCATCCGGTTAAAAAACTCTGAAATTGAGGGCATTACTATAGATGGAAGAAAAAAAAATTAGTCAATTAGCAGATGACACTACACTGTTTTTGAAAAACAAGAATCAAATACCTGTCACTCTTGAAGTGATGGAATCATTCTCCAAGGCTTCAGGTCAAATTCTCAATCTTAATAAATGTGAACTTCTGAGCTGTATCCATGACAGCACTAGCCTGGTTGATACCAGACCCATGTCCTTCACTTCGCTTTGTACTAGCAGTGAAGGGAAATGAGAATTGAGCGGAGCTGCGTAGGAATGGCGAGGGCCAGGCTATGACAGCGCAGAAAAGATGTTGTTTAACATCCCAGTGAAAAAGGATGTCCATTTAGGTATATGGATATCCAAACATTCTAAGGCTAGTGTCAGTAAGAACATCCAGCCAATTGAAAAAAATATATAATAATCTAAATACTGTACATGTAATTGGTTGCAGAGGGACTTAACATTATTTGGAAGATCATTATTGACAAAAACTGAATTTATTTCCAGATTAATATATCCCATTTACTCCTTACCACTTTCCACAAAACCAACAAAAGAAATAAACACCTTAATTTTCAACTTTATTTGGAAGAATAAACATCATTATATCAGAAAAGCAGATATAGCAGCTCCTCTTTAAATGCACAGATTATCATGTGCAGGTCTTAGCCACAAGAGGGCAGTGTCAAAAAAGCAAAACAAAGTCGTGATGCCTTTCTAGAACCACAAACACAACAAAAAACCCTGTTTTGGCTCCGTTGTTACTTACAGACCCTTTAAAAAAATTAGACTATCATGGAAAAGTTGTTTAACTTCCACAATTCCATTCTAAAAGTTAATCTCTAATAGATGATAGATCCAGGGTGCACATTTGAAACAATTTCAAGTATTTATTTGTTTATTTTTACATATAGTGTTCAAGTATAAACAAGAAAAACATAATATATTTACAGATTATATACATAAATTCACATTTAAGTTGTTCAGGTCTATGCTAACGTCCCGTTTGCATTGAACTGCAGCCCTGAGGCTTTGAAAACAAGTGTATTTTCCTTTAAAGCCAGTAGCATTTGCCTTTTGTATCATCCGTAAATGGACTTCTGAGCATTTATTTTAATCCGAAGCATTACTAAACGTAACACTTAGAAAGTTTTGGCTACTTGATATGACGTATACCTCATTTAACTAAAGGAATCTGCTTGGGCTGCCAGTGGCTCACTGGAAGCGCATAGGGTTACCATACCAGAGGCTTCCTCGACTCTGGTTCGATCCCCATGTCCGCTCGATTCGCCGACTCAAATGAACAATGTTTTTAACATATTTGTCTTTTACCTAATATTGCTTTCATGCGTCTTTGCTCTTTTTATTGTCAAACACAGACCAGGTAACACGAGAGCTTGCGCTGAGCTCTTTTTGCTTAGTTACACTTTTTTTTTTAATGCTTGTTGTCCAGCACTTTGGAATCTTCAAATCAACGGGGTCAGAAGCATCTGTAATGTGGGGGACACTAGTGCGTGTGTGTTTTTCTTTTTTGTGGTAGCTCCTCATTTTTCAAACATCTCTTATGTGAGGAAAATACCAGAATTCACAGGGCTCAGAAATGTGGAGGAGGGATTTAGGCTGCCATTTGTAAAGATGCACAGTCAAAAAAATAGCATAAATATTTTGGTTTATTTAGCTTTTAATGAGAAGAAATAGTTTTTTTTAAGTCATATTTTCACCATGTTATTCATACATTTATAAATGTCATAGTTCCCAACTAAATATTTAGTTTGCAAACTAAATACTTAACTTGCAAGTTAAATATTTAGTTAGTGAACTAAATATTTAGGTACACTAGTTTACTAACTAAATATTAACTTGAAAGTTAAGTATTTAGATTGTAAACTAAATATCTTGCAAATTAATATTCAGTTGGAAATTATGACATTTATACATTAAATGTATGAATAGCATGGTGAAAATATAAATAAAAATACTATACATTTTTTCTTATTAAAAGCTAAATCAACCAAAATATTGATGTTAATTTGTGACTGTGCATCTTTTCATACCGCACTCTATACATGTGGACAGTTATACTTGTGTATTTAAGTCCAGACCCCTATCTGACTGATAACAGGATTCATACAGCAGTTAAACTTACCTCTGTCAATTCAACAATCTAGGGGAAAAACATATGCATGAGTAAAAGTTAAAAACGTAACGATGCATACCATGAGTTTTGAAGATGTTATATTATTCAAGCTAAAGTTGTTGCAGCAAAATATTTGTATTTTACTTTTTTTTTTGCTCAAGAAGTATATCAAACAAACAAAATAAATCCTAAGCATTAGAATCAAAACAAAAATGTGGCATAACTTTATTTTATTTTATCTGCTGGTTTGTGAATGTCCTAGTATGTTTGGCCCATTTTTATTGTATGACTGCATACATCCTTGTTCCAGTGTCTCATGAAAATGCTGCTGATTGTGTCTGAACACATCTGTTTGTTTAATATGAAGCACCTACTTTTAGATCGCTCCAGTTTCACCCTCGTGTGCAGCTGCATCAAATCATTTATTCATGGGACTTTCTCCACTTGGCTTCAGAAAACAGTAGTAAACAGGTCACTGACCATAAGTGCTTCTTCACAACAAAGATTATAACGCCACATTTAAAATGTATTTAAAAAAGGCAAGATGTGAAACAGGGTGTAAACTTCTGTAGGGCATTTATTTACAGTAAAACAAGCGAAAACAAAACATTCATTTCATTATAAATCCTGATGACTCTGTACTGTACTGGCTTTACACCATCACTGTTTTAAGGCAATTGAAACGATCAACGGGATGTAGTGTGAGCTTGTCTCCTTTTACAGAACAGTCCGAACAGCTTTAAAAATACCTCTACAATACTCTATAAAAAATCTAAAAATAAAAAACAAAACAACAATAAACTGATATATTGGCAGTAATCTGGAGATGTTCCTTCATCCAATTCAAAATATTTTGCATTATACACTATACATACTCCTATTACATCTCTATTTACAAATCAGTAGTTGTGTTTAGAGTTCTTTAAAGCTGCAGTATGTAGCTTTTTTTATGAACATATTTCTTCACTCTGTCACTACCTCCTGACAGACTGATGTTAGCCAGGTAATCTCTGAAAAAAAAAAAAAAAAATATTGTCCCCTTGCTTCTCCAGGTGGTAAATAAGCATTTCTAAAAAGAAAAGGTGACCCACCATTTTCCAGCCAATAAAAACAGAGTTTGTAACCAGCCAATAAAAACAGAGCTTGAATTTGAATCAGCCAATAAAAACAGAGCTTGAATTTGAAATTTAACAGACCACAAGGGGGCAGAGCGGGATCAGAATGCTTTGCCTGTTGAAAATATTTCTAAGTGCTGGAGTTCTACAGAAACTGCATACTGTACCTTTAACCTCCTTTTGAGCAAATAAATATAAATAGTTGAATTATATTTGCATTGCAGTTACAGCATGTGACCCCTGAAACAAAGCGGTTTTACAGATAACATTATTATTTCAGTCAAAGCAACACATGCAAGTAAAACGAAACAGATGCTGAATGGAGTCACCACAGAGGAACAGTTGAACACATTTGCCATTTTTACCAGGAAACAAATAAATAAATAAAAACATATTAAAGAAAGTCAAAAGAGAGACTGATTGCTGTCCAACAGACACAACAGAGAATGGTTGTATTACTAATGAATAAGCTGATCGCAGACAGTGATGAAGTACAGCTACAATGCCATCACCTTTATTACACTACTGCCTCTTAAATGTTTTAGAATATATTTGCTTCACATGGAAACTTAAAGGTTCACTATGTAATTTCTGCAGTACGCTGGGACTTAGAAAAATTTTCATCAGGTAAAAGCATTCTGCTCCCTCCCCTCAGAGCCATATATGACTCTGAGGAGGAGCCACAGTCCGTTCTCTGTTGGACTTGAGTTCTGCAGCTCCGCCCCCTGCTGTGTGTCCGCTCGGAGCACTTCAATATTCTGTGTTAAAAAAAGTTCTAAAAATATAATAAAACCATGGAGCACTTGTCCAACAACACAAAAACCAGCAGAAATCAGCAGAGGTTCACGAAGCCACGTTGGACATGATTTAATTCGCTCGTGACTTCCTCGTGTCTGTCAGTCGATGTCTGGTATGTCTGGAATGTTCCGCCCCCCCTTCATGTCCTGTGGCAGACGCTGCGAAGTTCTGTGTTTATATGATAATAAAACGTTCTAAAAAATATAATAAAACCATGAATCACTCGTCCAACAACACAAAAACACCCTGAAATCAGCAGAGCTTCACCAGCCACTTTGGACATGATTTAATTCGCTCGTGAGTCGTGACAAATCAATTTCCTCATTCCTGTGAGTGAAGGATGAAGCGATCACTTGACTTTTGGCAAAAAAACAAAATAAAAGTCCAGCTCTGGGATGAAGAAGGGATATTTAATACATTTGTGTCACATACAAATCAGTCCTGCATCGCTTTGCAATCCTTTGAATGAGAATGTGCGCGGCGCTGAGGCTGGGACAGGCGGGGGCGTGACAAACAACTCTGTTTTTATTGGCTGGTCATTGTCCGGGTCACTCTGTGTTTTTAGTGTTTTTATAAATGCTGATAGAGAAGCAAGGGGACTATAGTTTTTTTCAGAGATTACTTTGTCTAACATCAGTCTGTCAGTAGATAGTGACAGAGTGAGGAAATATGTTAAAAATATATTGTTTGAAAAGTTACAGACTACATTACAAAGTTACATAGTGCAGCTTTAATTGTTTTGTTTTTGGCAATAAAACATAGTAAAAAAAGGGAAAATCTATCAAATAAAATGACAAAATCAATTCAAAAGTTCAAGGCCATAGTTCATTATTTGAGACCCATCTTGACTGTGGTAAGACATTTCAAAGCTAAGCTAGAGAAATGGCAACCAAAAGAAAATGTAGTTGTTTTGCTCTAATGTAATTTTTGGCCGATATCCGATATGTTAAAACTTATTTGACCGATAACTGATACCAATACAGATGTTTCCCCCCCTAGACCTATCAACAGAGACTACATAGCTTTCTCTCCTGTGTAATTAAAATACCACAGTATTCTGTGTGGTTTTTGTCAGTCTGGCCTGCTATCTAATCTAATGCAGATGCCAAAAAGGAGGCTGAAAATGATGCAACACTTCAACTTGGATTATGTTTGATGTCAAATTCATTCATGACATTTGCTCTCTAACACAAAGACAACACTTGAACGGTGCAAATTTATAAATTTTCACAAATCGAAAGTCAACCTGTTCACAAGCGACAAAGAAAAAGCACATAAGCAGTAGTGCATTAATAGATATACTTGACAGGTTCTTAAATTAAACACTAATTTAAACCAGACGCCCAAGATGTGGTTATACAATCTTAATGATCAAATCAAATCTCTATGAATTCTGCCATGTGCAGGCATCCTTGTCACTGGCCGATGTTGCACATTTAACTTTATTGCTGATACCGATACCATGCCAATAACATTGTGCATCCCTAATACAATTATATATATATATATATATATATATATATATATATATATATATATATATATATATATATATATATATATATATATATATATATATATATATATATATATATATATATATATATATATATATATATATATATATATATATATATATATATATATATATATATATATATATATATATATATATATATATATATATATATATATATATATATATATATATATATATATATATATATATATATATATATATATATATATATATATATATATATATATATATATATATATATATATATATATATATATATGTATAT